>LOJH01014142.1:3192-17723 GCA_001685095.1 Ellobius talpinus | reverse complement strand
TCCGCCTGCCTCTGCCTCCCAAGTGCTGGGATTAAAGGCATGTACCACCACCGCTCAGCTTCTTTTGAAGTTCTTATGGTGTAGATCAAAAAAGATCTCAAAACCAATTAATCAAAGGGCTATGAAGCCCAAATGGAAGCACTTTATAGTGATGTGTGATGGATGTGCAATGATATGACTGAAAACTTCCAAATAATCAGGCCCAGACGAGCCTTTGTAAGCACACATATTTGCTGGGTATTGGATAGAGGACACCACTGCCGAAGAGCTCGGAGTTGTCAGCACAGGAGTGGCCGGTGTCTTCATTCCCAAACTATTCGGGGCCTTTGTCACATCTGCAGGTGATCAGACCATGCAGTCCCTGTGGAGAGGACTCGATAAAGGAATCAGTGATTATATATGTAACCTGAACCTTACCACAGCAGCAATAACAGAAGGAAGTGGAAGATCTGGCCATAATCCACACGGCTTTGGGGATCAGGGTGGGTTGGGTAGAAGTTGAGGTAGTGGAGTTGGCTTGGGAAATAACTGAAGGGGTGGTATGGGGTGGAGGGATAAACTTTGGAGCCCTCCGCATCAATACAGCAGCGATGGGCTACATTGGGTGCAGGATGGGTATGTGGGCCAGCTGAGAGGCAGTCAGGCTCATCAGCTAATAACCAAAACCAGGGCAGTAAGCAGAGTGAGCCAAACCAACCTTTGGTTCTGGAAATAGCTCTTACGGCCATGATAACTCTGGTGCCCGTCTTGGTTGGGAGCTGGCATCAAATGCAGGGCCAGGCAGGGGCTTTGACTCTGAGGAGGCTTTGTCTCAAGTGTAGAGTCTATATCCCCTTGCTGGGGAAGGTCGATATGGTTGGTTTGTATATAATGGTGGGAATTCGAAATTTTCTAAAGCCACAGAAAGCTCCTTGTAAAAACATGTAGGAATTTTTAAAAATTTGCTTGCTTAGTGTGGAGTATATTCAGCAGTACTTTTTGATGTGCTCTCTTTGGAAAAATGAAGAGATCAAGGAATCTTGTGTTGTTACATAAAGGGTTAAAATAAGTGAGTGGCCGAAAGTGAGTTGCTGTGCATCTGGCTGGGAGACAACACATTACCATCCACCTCAGGCTTCTCAGACACAGTCTACCCTTGGACTGAAGAGATCCTCGGCACATCCAATGTGGAAAGCATTGGTTAGAACTGTATTAGTTTCTTATTTGAGTCCCACCCTATAGACTTTTTTCCTTTAGTAGAATCTCCTTTCGGGAGGTCATGGTGTCATGGATTTGGTTCTTGTGGTTTTGTTCTTAACACTTGTTTTCTTTCAATACTAAAAGTGAATCTGAAGCCGTCATTTAATCTCTGCAGTCCATCTCATTTCAAATGTCGCACTTCACGGACAGCAAGGGCTGTGCATACTGCGCCATGGGAACACTCCTGAGTTTTCTCATCCCAGAATTCATCACGATGGGTGTTCCATTTTCACCCACTACTCTATATTTCCTGGAGTGGGGTCTACACAATGATTGCAAGGCTGGGATACGGAACCAGAGGACAGTTTATTGAAACCCTGTGTGGGACTGACAGTGGTGCGAAGGCATGAAAGGCATAAGCGAGAAAGGGAGAGGGTGTAGCAGAAATGTGGTGTTCTTGATCCTGTAACTTTGGTGAGTGTGTGCAGAGAGCAATGAGAGGAAAGACCTGAAAAACAAAGGACAGCCACATCTGTTAGAATGTTGACTTTTGTTCTTGGAAAAATTACTTCAGTTGAATGTGTTAAGGGAAACGGTACTTGTACCCCCCTTGCGGGGGGGGGATGCTGTGGATGTTGTATGGTGTGTATCCTGGGACTGATCTGAAAGTGTGGGAACGTGCACTGAAGCTGATGAGCTGAGAACCTGAGTGGGGCTTGTGGTGCGCTTTGACGAGAACTGGAAGCAGAGTTCACCAGCGTGCTCAGGTGTCTCAAAGATGGCAGGTGTCTCACATGCGTTAGCTACACACAAGAATGCTGCTTGCTGTGGGCTGTGACTTCCTGTGCTTGGATGCTTTGTGTCAGTTGTCACTGTTGGAAATACTTAAAACTGACTTAAATAAAGAGCAAAAAGCAAAGAGCTCATTCTACACATGTAGGTGAGAATGGTTATTACTAGTGACATTTATGGGAACACTTGGTCTTTTGTTTTGTTGACACAGGGTTTCTCTGCGTAACCATCCTTAGCTGGTCTGGAACTAGGTCTTGTAGCCCAGGCTGGCCTCAAACTCAGAGATCCTCTGCCTGCCTCTGCCTCCTGAGTGCTAAGATTGAAGGTGTGCACCACCACTGCCCATGGTTTTACAAATCCAGAAGCATATGGTACTTTGAGTCTTTTGACTCTTGGACACTTGGCCCTTTCAATGGTGAAGATGCGGTTATAGCTGGGAGGCATTTCGGCCTAGCTCCTCAATGCCACCCTCCCAGCCACCAACCTGACTGCTCAGCATCTTCCACGTCTCACCGTAGCAGTGATGTGAGCAACACATGCTGCTCCAGCCTTCAGTAGCTCCTTCAAAGAGAACCCTCTCCGAAACTCGGAGCACAGCCTGAGCCATGGTACTTGCTCTATTACTTACCCAACTGTCCCCTCTTCCCTACTTATTTTTCCAAATTCTTGTCCACATCACAGATAAAGCTGCTGCGCCACAAAGCCCTGGCATGTACTGGGACTGCCCTCTCTGCCTGGCTAGCTGACTCAGGTTTGTCTCAACATCGCCTTCGTACTGTAACACTGTTTGGTTCTCATATCATTTTTTTTGTTCAGCTTTCCCTTCCGTGTTGTTCTGCCTCATGTCAGTCTCCCTACCAGGCTCCACTGGCAGGATGCCAGAAACTAAAACATCTCATTCAACACCATCCTGCCCAGAGGCTGACACAGCATATACACATAGTAAATACTTTGCATTTTAAATTTTAGGTGATTCTCTGAAAGTTGTTTTTTTTCTTTTAAGAGTAAATCTGATTTTGGCTTGCTTGAGTTAAGGTCATCATATAGCCCGGGCCTGAAAATTGCTACGCAGACCAGGCTACCTCTGCCTCCCAAGTGCTGGGATTGATGGAGAGAGTACCACCATGACTGACAAACACGTTTGTTTTTCTTTTTGCAGTGCTAAGGATTGAGCGAAAGGCCTTGAGCTTCCTTGGCAAGTGCTCTTAACACTGAGCTATCCCACAGCTCCATTGACAGATTTCAGACTCTTCTACTTTAGGTTGCTTAGCTATTTTGAAGGGGTTCAGACCTCCAAATGCAATCTATCATTCCTGAGGTATAGCCCAGGCAGGCTGAGTAGAGTAGGCTAGACCTTCTAGAATAGCCATATATACACGGTATAGCGCAACAGTTTGCCAGGAAACACCATAGTCCATGTAGAGGTGCGAACCGAAGGGGAGCAACTGTTCTCACTCCAGAGTGCGAGCAAGCCTGACATTCTCACGTGTTCCGTCGCTGACAGAAACTGCACACAACAGCTTTCCGTCTTTGCTCTCACAGGAGGAAACAACGCTGGACTGATGGCTGGAGCTGGCCACTCCCACTCTCAGCGTCATCCAGCTCCTCACTTGGCCCACACTACTCTTGGCTGACTTACAGAGAAGTGGGATCTCATGCACCTACCCTTTTCCATCCGCTCTTCCTACCATTTAATGTACTCTGCCGGCCTTCTATTTAGGTCAGAAACTGAGCTCAGTCTGTAAGTCAGGAAAGACATTACATCTTGTCTTACTTATGCAAATATATGTTTGAATGCATGAACTATGTGCACCACATGCACACAGGAGCTCACAGAGGCCAGAAGAGGGCATTCATACTTTTGTCCCCCAAAACATCTCAAAGTTTATTTCAGTTTCTGAGTCAGGGTGTCATAGCCTAGACTGGCTTTGAATGTGTGCTGTTGCAGATGACCCTGGACTTCTGCTCCTGTCTCCACCTCCAAAGACCTTGAATTACAAGCATATGCCACCATGCTCAGTAAATGTCTTTCAAACTATTTGCTGGGTATATTGTACATGCTTGTAATTCTAGCCCTTGGCCAGCCTGGGCTATATGGTGAGACCCTGTCTTAAATAAGGGGTGGGGTAGGGACACAGCTAGGTGGTAGAGTGTCTTCTTAACATGAACAAGACCCTGGGGAACTCTCAGTCCTCACCAGCACACACAAAAATGTTATACTTACCTGGTGAATGACCACACCCCACAATGCCACTGAGGCACAGTGCAGAAGTGGGAAATCCAGGACCTGCTTGAGAAGACAGGTTGGGGATGAAGACTTCTAGGAAGCTAAGAAAAACCTTTCCTCCCCATAGCTCTCTACCTTTTCCCACACATCCTGGTGAGGATTGGGGAAACACTGAAGAGTGAGCCCTGTGTGAGAAGCAAGCAAACAGACAGCAGGCACTGTTGTTGGTTTTAGTTGGGAAAAAGTTCTTGAAACAGTCAGTGCTTTCATGTTTGGGTCAAATTCCAAATTCGACATCAAGTTGTAATTACTTAAAGTGACTCTGGTAATTATCCTGGCCTACACAGAAAACCTATCAAAACTTCAGTGACATTAATAGAATTAGGGGGAGAAACCCTATAAATCTTTATTTAGAAGACCCTAAATAAAGATTCCAAATAGACACAGCAATCCTGAGCAACAGCAGCCATGCTGAGGTATCACAAAGCCTGGCTTCAAATCATACTACAGAGCCATGATAACTAACAGTGTGGCATGCTATATAGATCAATGGAATGGAAGAGCCCAGAAATAACCCCATGCAGCCATCTGATTCTCAAAAACGGTGCCAAAACAGAAGCTGAAGAAGCAACTTCTTTAACAAATAGTGCTGAAAAAAAGGGATGCTGATACACAGACAACTAGTTCTCAACGTACACAAGAATCAATTCAAGATGCACAGAAGAACAATGGAGTCTTAAAAACTATAAAGATTTCAAAATGTAGGCTCAATCATTCTGAACAGGACTAAAATATAGCTCCAGAAACAATGAGAGTGGGGCATGTTACCATGCAATGCTAACATTGGGAGGTAGGAGGGAAGGCTCTGGGCCATCCTGAGCTATATGACAAGATCCTGTCCCAAAACACCACACAGAAAAAGAAAAAGAGCAGGAAATCAATAAATGGAATTGCATCAGAGTGAAGCGACAATTTACAGAAGGGGGAAAACCATTACCAGCTATTCATCCAATAGGGGAAAAAATAAGCAGCATACATAACTTTAAAAAAAAACCAACCAGACCCAGCAGTGATGGTGCATGCCTTTAATCCCAGCACTCAGGAGGCAGAGGCAGATGGATCTCTGTGAGTTTGAGGCCAGCCTGGTCTACAGGAGCTAGTTCCAGGACAGCTTAGGCTATACAAAGAAACACTGTCTTGAACCCCCCCAAAAAAACCCTCAAAATTAAACATCAAAGGATGATTCAACCAATAAAATGGAAATTGAACTTAACAATTCTAAAAAGTACAGGACCAGTAATCAGATTTAAAAAAAATACACTTTCAGCCACTGGGAAAATGCAAACCAAAACTACATGGACGATCCCATCTCACCTCTGCCAGAAAGACAATTATCAAAAACAAACACCACCACCAGCAAAAAATAACAAGCACTGGTGAAGAGGCTATGACCTTCATACACTGCTGTGGGACAGTAGCTAGTTCAGCCACTATGGAAATCAATGTTCTCATTTCTCAAAATCAAAACAAAGCTAAGAATAGCTGCAAAGAGTGGCACATATTTTCCTTGGTAGCTCTCACCTTTAATCCAGTAACCAAGAGGCAGAGGCATGGGATCTGAGTTCCAAGCCAGCCTGGTCTCAAAAGAAACAAACAGCCAGGCATGGCAGCAGACTTGGGATTTTAAATTTTGAGGACAGCTTGGGTTAGACGGACTCCATCTCAAAACTCTAAAGCCACGAAGCATGAGGAGCTATTGGTAGTTGATGGCTACAAGGGGAGGCTACCAGGGGATGTGGCTACTAGTAGGGTGCCTATGGGCCAGTGGTTGGCCCCACACCCACCTGCATAAGGGTAGTAAGGATTGGACTCAATAGGATATGAGGTGGGGGGAAGAGGGCATGAAAACGGAGGCTGTGAAAAAAAGAAGAGGATGTGTTGAGGGATCCGAGGGAAGCTAGAGAGAGGAGTAGAGGCTGGTCACAAAACACATAGTATACCTGTACTAAATGTCCAAAGAATTAAACAAAAAGAAACAATTAAAGGTTCTGGGTGAGCACTCACGGCTATGAATGAAGGTCAACATAGACTAGGGATGTCTGCTCACCCTTGCCCAGTGCAGCACTATTCACAACAGCCAAACTATGGGCTCAATCTAAAGACCACCCACAGACAAATGCATCATGAAGACGTGGCATATATACACAATGGTGTAGTTTAAAATCATGCTTGTAGAAAGGTGGATTGGGTTGGATACTATCATGTAAAGTGAAATATGCCAGATTCAGAATAATAATCACATTTTCTTGGATATATAGAATCTATATTTTAAAAGGTTTTAGCTTGACTGGGTGTGGTAGCACATGCCTTTAATCTGAGCACTTGGGAGGCAGAGGCAAATGATTCTGAGGTCTAGGCCAGGCAGGGCTGCATAGTGAGACCTTGTCAAAAAGGAAGAAGGAAAAAGGCACCAGTTGTAATTAGGCATCTGTAATCTTAGTACACTCAGGATGTGAAAGAGGATAGGAATTCAAGACATTCCCAACTACTGAAGGAGTTAGAGGTCAGGCTAGGGCACAAAGAAACAAATATTAGTTAGCCATGGTGGCACATGGGGCTGGAGAGATGAGAAGAGCACTGCCTGCTCTTCCAAAGGTCTTGAGTTCAATTCCCAGCAACCACACGGTGGCTCACAACCATCTGTAATGAGTGAGATCTGGTGTCCTCTTAAGGAAGAGACCTGATTAGTCGTCATCAACTTAGACTATGAAACCCAATATGGACAAGTTTAACAGAACCACCATAGGCTGCCTAGGCATACTTCAGGATTGTCAGAGCATAAATTTCAAATTCAATTCAAATTTCAAGGTGGTACATGACAGTAATTATGGTGCTTGGGAGACTAAGGCTGGAGGATGTCAATCAAATCCAAGGCTAATCTGGGCTTAATAACAAAGTCTTGTTTCAAAATAAAAAAAACTAAAACAAGCCCCATTATTTTATACAATACACACAAATAAGTAAATGATGAGCTGTTCAAAACAGTGGGTTTCATAATGGGATGTTGAGAAGTAACCCACGGAAGACAAGAGGATATACCTGTGTCATTTCATTGCTAGCTAATGAAAGTGGCTGAAAATGTCTTCGGGACAGTGATACTAAAGTATTGTTAAGAATTTAATACTGAACTGGGCATAATGGAAACTTGTAATTAGTTTTAGGAAGGCCGAGGCAGGAGAATTTGTTTGAGGACAGCTTAGACCACACACAGTTGGAAATGTAATTCAATTGGTAGTGTTTGTCAAGGAGGCAGGGAACAGGACTGTAAACTAGGAATAGAACAAGTCAGTCATCAGCACTCAGGAGGTGGAGGCAGAGGGATGACAGCTCAAGACTATTATTCAACTTTAGTGGGTTGACTTGGAAGCCACGCTGGACATAGTGCATCAAAAACCCAAAAGCTGGTACACTAAATGAGTTCTATCACTCAGGAGGGGCCAAGCAGGAAGATCTAGTTTGAAGCTACAGAACAGATACTAGTGCAAAACACCCCACAAACCAAATCAAACCCTGTATCGTTTTGTTGCCAGACCTAGAAGTCCCAGTCACTGAAAACATAAAAAATCAGACTCACCTTGAACCTGGCTTCTTCCCAAACACCCACTCCCTTTTATGTTTCCACCTTGGCTGGGCGTATCTTTTTTTTTTATGCTTTTCTTGCTCTAATTCTCGATAGTCCTGTGTCATTACCTACCTTAATAAAGATTAAAAATTACTTATGTGCATATGCCACAGTGAATGCACTGTGGTCAGTCAGGACAACTTGCAGGAGTCGGTTGTTTTACCAGGTAGTCACAGGAATCAAACTCAGTTGTTAGACCTGGCAAGTCCCTTTAACCACCGTGCCATCTCCCTGGCCCCTCTTTATGAACTTTGACTTCATCTATTCCCTACACTGCAACCGTCTGCACAGACCATCATCAAGTTACCCTCAACTATTCAAAGACTTATTTTTGTGTCTTGCCTCCACATATGTATGAGCACCACATGTATGTCTGCTGACAGCAGAAGACATAAAAATGTGCCAGATCCTGGGAACCAAACCAGGTCCAGCAAGACCAGCAAGCACTCTTAACTGCTGAGTTCCTATTATTTATCTCCTTTATCCACTTTCATACTCAAATGCCATTCCACAATACATCTATCAATACATTTGAATGTGCCACTTTGCCCACCATCCTTCTGAGGCTCTCGGCTATGTATAAAGCACAACTCCTTAGTTCTCGGCTTCCTAAGTTTCCTGCCCCATCCCCCCTCTTACACCAGCATGACATTATTTGTAGTCTGCTGGGAACCTGCCTCTGAGTCTGCTATATCCTTTATGTTCAGCCTGGCTGTCTACACAGCCAACCTCTGTCCTTTCTTGTCTGGGAGCTATCTTGACTATTAAGGCAAATAACTCAAATCTCAGAATTTTCTTTCTACAAAAACGTTAAGACAAGGGTCATCCAAAAAAGAATCATGATCTGAATGGTTTAGTTAGCAGAAAACCACTGGAGTAAAATGTGAGACACACCCCAGAAAACACGTGTGCAATTGTGGTTTGCACGGGGCATGAAAACTCATTATGAGTAAACAAGAAGTGGGTGAAAAATTGTAATTTATTGAAACTCAACTCAAAAAATATAAGATGCTGTAGTGTACAATATATTACACAAAGCACCCTTGGGTGCACATTCAAGTCAAGTAAGAACTTCCTACTGTTTCCCTAGCCCTCCCACCCTGGGACCTTAATATATGTTCCATATACAATCATGCACACGTAATTGGAAAAAGGAAGCCCCAGTATATTTTGATGTATTAATTAGCACCAAACAAGAGTACAGTTCCATTTTTTAATAAACAAACAAAAATCTCAATCAAAAAACCAACTGGAGAGCTACTGGACGCGCCAATACTGCTGACACAGATATTGTACATTCATGTAAATACAGCCTATTCTACCCTAAAGCAAGTGTGGCTGGTTCCCAGCCTTTGTTCACGCTGGCAAGTGTCTCCACGTTGCAGTGCTGGAGCTAGTTGCTTCAAAAACAAAACAGTGATTTAGGAACTTCCTACACAAAGCTCATCTGTCTTCTTAGTTGGAAACAAGTCTAAAATAGGTGTGGAGAACTTAGATCTTTCAAGGACAACCACGGGGCGGAGATAATGAAGCTGCTTGAAGGCAAGCTCTCCACAGTCTGTTAATGCTTTGTCCAGTACCACCCTCAGGTTTTCCAAGGAAGGGACCGCCGCTGCTTCAGCGACTACTAATGGTGCGATTGCAGTCAGGTTCTCCGCAACTGGAGGCTCACTGGAAGAATGAGGTATGTCAACTGGAGGGTCGCTGTCATTCACTGCAGCATTCGCCACGACATTCCCTGTCAAGTCATTAGCGGGCTGAGAGGAGTTATTCAATGGCAAGTGCTCTGAAGGCTCCCAGTCATCAAAATCGTCATCTTTCTCCTCACTTTCCTGAATAAATTTCAGAAAGGAAGATTCAAATCCCATAGGTTTGTAAGTCTTCAGATCAAATGACCTGGGCTGAGAATGTTTCCTAATATTTTCTTTTGGGACCTGGGTTGCATTCTTGACAGTGTTTTCTTGCCCTGAACTATGTTGCCCAGGTTCTTCTTTGATCCTTGATAAAGGCAGCTGGAAGTCTGTGAAGTAAGTACCACTTTCTGTTTCACAGGGATTAGGGATGGGGCTTTCTATTTTACAGGGAGGAGACTGAACTGTATCACACTGTTCCAAAGTAGTTTCTGAAGTATGGTTGCATTTCAAAGTTCCCCTGTAGAGCAGAGCGTCTGCGTCAAGAGCCAGGTTTCTTTCTGTGCACCTTTTCTGACCACCATCCTGTTCAGTTGGACAAGTGGAATCAGTGCTCTGGAGGGGCAAGCTGCTGTCACCCGGGGAATGGTGCTCTGTGTGCACCAACTCAAAGCTAGCATTTTCCTCTTTCTTTACACAGGGCTCTACTTCAGAAGGGGGCTCCTCCTTAATTTTGGTCCCATACTTCACACAGACCACAAGGTTCTCCAGCTGCTGCTCTAAATAGGCACTATTCATCTGATGGGTACGTTTGTAATGCCTCACGATGCTGCTCTCCAGCTTCACCACAGACAAGCATCCCTGGACCATGCACGGGTACTGCGTGTGCTCAGAATGCTCAACACACATATGGATAGCTTCTGCTCTTGTTTTAAAGCTAATTGGGGCTTTCTTATCTTTGAGTAAGCCACATTTTTTAGCTTTAGTATTCAATGGCCTTTTGGCAGTCTGCTGCTCCTGTCCCTGTGTCTGTCCCTGCTCCTCAGTTGTTTGACACACCTTTTCACTCCTTAGGAGCCGCTCATTCGCTACTTTCTGGCTGCTGAACAGGCTGTCATAATTGTCCTTATGTCGGTAGTAGACATGCTGGAAGTAATTACTTCGATGGCTGAAAATCTGGCCACAGCCATTAAGAGTACAATGGATTTCATAATCCGAATGGATCTCTCCTTCAATATTATGCTGTTCTAATAGGTGGTGCTTCAACTTACTGAATGAATAAAAAACAGCAGGGCACTGAGGCTGGTTACAAGAAAACCTCGCCGCAGATTCGGTCTCAGAAAGCACTTTAGATTCTTCAATGTGTTCTAGGTTATGAGAGTCACTGCAGTGCTTAGCCAGGGCCTTGGAGCACAGGAAGCGCTTGTTACAGTCCTTATATTTACAAGCAAACAGCTTTTTACATTTTACAAGTTCCCTTTTGGTTCTTGCTTTGTCCTTCTCTAAGCATAACTGCTCTTTGTTGTACTGATGCACAGTTCTATAGTGGCGAATCAGGCCTTTTAGATTGGTAAATGAAGAGTTGCAAGTTTTGTGGATACAATGGAATGGTTTGTGGTATTTATTCAATATATAGCACAGATTTCCTTTAGCAACAGTCCTCCTGCTTCCTCTCCCCTCTCTCCCCTCTCCCTCTTCTCTGTGGCTGCCGATTGGTGACGAAATCCCAGATACCTTACTTTCTGATTCCTCACAAGAGGACTCCAAGTCTGTTTCCGAGCTGCACTCATCTTTTTTGGAATGGCATGGAGTCTCTGAGTTACTGGTGGGACCGAGTTCTGCAGAGCAGTCACCTTTCAATCTATCTACTGAGCATGGCCCTTCATGATCACATTTCTCACTGTCTAACAGTCTGTGAGTTGCCCTGTCACTGCCAATTTGATGTTTGTTTTTATAATGAATCCTAAGGTGTGTTTTTCTCGTAAATGACCTTTGGCAGATATGACATCGGAATGGAGAATACCGGTGCTGAAACATGGATAACTGAAGGACCTTCTCTTTAGAATAATTATGCTTTTTAAGATAATGCATTAGTAAAGCCTCTCTGGTCACAAATTCATATTTGCATCCTTGAAGCTCACAGAAGAAAGGCTTAGCTGCCAACTGCGCAAGGTACTGACTCGGCATATTTTCATCCTGATTCTGAAGGTTAAGGTCTGCAATGGAAGATGGGACTGACTGAAGAGACTTAGCACCACTAGATGGGCACCCCTGCAGTGACCCTGGGAAAGAGCCATGTGCTATCGAGTTCTTCAAGCTTAAATGTTTCAAACGTAACAGAAGTTCCAACATGGTATCCTCTGTACATTGCCTTTTAGAAGCACAAATGGAAGGTTCAGGGGAATAACCTCGATGGTCTCGCTTGCATTTAGCGTGGATGCTGTGATCTAGACCTTCATCCGGGGAGTCACTGTTTGTATCAGAGCTGGGTTTAGGTTCTGCATCGAACTTGTCAGCTTCATTATGTTTGTCACTTAAGCAGGTAAAGAGGTCTTTTGCCTTTACCTTTCTCGACTTGTAGTGGTAGGGGTGCACCTTCCGCAGGTGTTTCTGAATTCCCCTTGCGTTTTTGTAGCTAGATCCACAGCCGTCAAAACCACAGGTGAATTTAGTTCCATCAAAACAAATGGCCACATTAGAGCACTTCTCTTTTAAAGTGGAGGGCACAAAGACTTTCTCATGAGATAGTAATAGGTCCTGCATGGTTTCTGATTGATCTAGTGTGTCAATTAATTCCTCATTTATTGAAGTGGAAGAGCTGTGACTTAACTGATCACTACAATTGCTGTCACTGTTGTCCTTCAGGTTTTCTGAGGTGTCTATGTGAGCACTAGCTGATCCTGCACAGAAAAGAAGGTCTTCAGGAGAATGGGACTTATCAATTTGGTCAAGTAGATGAGGCTGGTCCACACAATCTTGCTTTCCACCTGCCGCAGGTTCCTCAAGTTTCACTGATTTCTTTAATTCTTCACCTGGACTTTCAACATTATGCATTGAGAGATGGTCCTGGTATTCAATTTTGGAATAATAGAACTTTTTACAGCCAAGGACATTGCACGTGTAGGATGCATCCCTAAAATGTTGTGCTTCGTGGTGATAAAGCTGGCCCAAGTCACTGAACACAATGTTACAGCCATTCAATTCACATTTGTAACGAAGATCATCATGCTTTTGTTTATGGTTAAGGAGTTCATTCACTGATCCAAACCTTGCATAGCAATCTATAGAAACACACATATAAGGTTGAGGACCACAGTGCACCTGCTCATGCTCTCGCAGGTGAAAAGCAGACATGAAATGCCTCCGGCAATAAGTACACTTCTCTCTTCTGTTTTTCATATCCAAGTAGTGCTTGGCATTTTCATCATTATTTTGGTGTTCAGCTTTAAGATGCACACTTAAGTATTTAAACTGTTTGAACACACGGGAACAATCTGTACCGGGACATGGGTACAGGTCTCTGTCTTGCAGGCGGCAGTCTTCTAACTTACTAAATGTGACATATTCATGAGATTCTCCTTTGGCTTGTTCACTCAATGACTGATTTTGTTCCAGACTTCCAGTGGGACTCTTGGGATAAATACCCCTTTGAGAACCTTTCAACAGTAATTTCTTTCTAGAGCGGTCTCTTCTGCTTGGTGGCATTTTAACATGCTCCATTACATGAGGAACAAAGAGTTCTTTCCTCTTAAATTTTTTAATACAAACTGGACAGGTGTATATTCCGTCTTCCATGTGCATCTTGGAATGATGAAGAATCCTGGCCTCTATGCATTCCCGCTTACACAACAAACAGAAGAACTTGTACTGCAGCCACCTCTGGTACCTCTCAGAGGAACCGATGGGCTTTTTATCTCTTTTCTCCTTATTCTGATCTGCCAGATTTCTCCTATAATGTTTATCTTCTTTACCTTCATCATAGTCACTGAGAAACGACTCTAGGACATCTGTGTCATTAATAGACATTTCATAGCCACTTAAGTCATCATCAGAATCTGAGGCTTCTTGTCCCAAGAGTTGGTGGCAGTGTCGTTTCAAAGTTTTCCAGTCCCAAAATTCAGGATCAAAGGGCCAGTGGGCTTTTAAGGCTAGTAAGAGCTCACATCGGAGGGAATTTGGAACTGGTGCATTTTCTTCATCGAATTTTTGATCTGGCTGCAAATACAGTTCTTCCAGCATATTGAATCCATCCAAACTGGGTTCAATTAAGAATTCTGTAAGCTGACAGGCTCGCCTAACTTCCAAATCTTCTGGTAAAAGACAGGAGATTGTTTTACAGACTGAAGCTTTCATCTCCTCGTCTTCACTTGATCTGAGTTGAAGAGCTCTGACACATAGTAAAATTGACACCCCAATACCAGCATCTTGTGCCTACAAGGAAAAGAGGAAAGTCAAAGTCAATCTTGTTGTACACAAAAAATTCCATTAACTTCTGTTGCAAAGACATTTCAACTTCTCAAAACCTTTGGAGTTCATGGCACATGTCTATAATCCCAGCATTTGGGAGGTCGAGACAAGAGGATTAGTGACCAGTTAGGACTAAGTAGAGCTGGAGGTTGGCCTGAACTATATTAGTAAAAGCATGTTTCAAAAATAAACAGAGCTAGTGAGATAGCCCAGTAGATAAAGGCGATGGCCACCAAGGGGGGTGTCAATCTATAGAGATATATAATACAAATATAAATAATATAAATAAGATACAGTATAAGTTATAGTATTGCAACTATATTATATTATTCAGTATGTTTTTCTGTTTATTGTGTAAGGGAATGCAGAGGCCAGGATTCATCATTCTAAGATGTATATGGAAGAGGAAATATATGCACACACATACAAGAAAAAAGAACATTTTGTTCCACAAGCAATGGAACATGTTAAAATGCCAAACAAGAATCTACCCTTAAAATTTTTTTATTTTGTTTTATTGAGCTCTACATTTTTCTCTGCTCCCCTCAATGCC
>LOJH01014141.1:6555-22415 GCA_001685095.1 Ellobius talpinus | reverse complement strand
ACACACACACACACACACACACACACACACACACACACACACACACTCATGCATACATCCACACATACCATACACATATATATTACACACACATGCTTAGCATATATACCCTACATATGCACAGACTATATACAAATGCATTCACAGTATTTCAGGAATGCACAGGTACCATGAACTCATCTGCATATACACTGTATATACATGAAATCACAAGTGGATACATATACATACCTCCATGCCATCCATGTCCATTTGCATATATACCGTATACATAGTACACACACATGCATTCATGCCATACCTCTTTCCAGTCCTCCTTTCACCATCCTTTCTCCAGCCTTCCTCCCCACTTCTGCCTCTACATACCTCGTAATGGTAGCGGCGGTGACCTCCTGCAGGCTGTGCACCTTTACACGCCCTGGTGGGGTTTTGCTTGTGGTTAAATCTTGGCAGAGAGGGAAGCCTCTTGCTTTCTTCAGAACTGTTGACTGCTGCACTGACCTCACTGAGAGAACCCAACAGTGCAGACTCCTGAAGCTGGCATATGATTGGCTATTGTTTCTATTGTATTACCAGTAACCATGAACTCTATGTTTATTTAACTTGGCTTTTCTTTGTTTTGCTGTTGTTTGTTTAAAGATTTTTTTATTTATTATACAAAGGAATGAATGTGCTTTATTATGACATCTTCTACATGAATATCCTGCCCTCTGCCTACATGCACTCCATTACCCTCTGATCTCCTGATTTCCTCAGATTTTAACTGGGAGAACATCAAGGCTGTCCCTATCAACATGAGCCTTGATAATTTATCATCTGTAGATTTTGTCTGTAGAAGCAAAGTAGAGAAAAGCTGCTGTTGGCCCACCAAGGATTGCACCATGGTGCGCCACGCATTACATACCATCTATGACATGCATCAAGAAGGCAACAAATTTTAAACATTTAAATACACCAAATGGATTCTGTGCCATACAGCTACCAGTCAGGGCTCATCAAGATCCCTGGCTTTTGTTACAGATGAAAGTAACATTGGCCCTGGTAGCAGCACTGAGGACAGCCTGGGCAGCTGGGTTTTCATGCTTATATCCACCAAGCTGACAGTGGTACATCCATGGGCTCCACTCTGGGTGTATTGGGAACATGGGAAAGGTTGCACCTGACCCTTTCTCCTTGTAATTCGCACATCTGAGTGTCTGGCAGGATCCACAAGCTGGAGTTGAGGGAGAAAAGGAGCAAGGCCTTTATTCTGCTGGGTCTGGAGACATCACTCATGCACATCGGTCATTCACAGAGGCCTCTGAAAGCCACAGTTTGGGGTCATCACAGCCCGAGGCTCAAGATGGCTTTCATGTCTGCGTTCCCACCCTCTTACCATAACTCTCAGCTGAAGATTCCTTCCAGCTTCTTTCAACCCATCCCACCCAGATTTATGCACATGGAAGAATCCAGCTCCCTGAGCTATAATGTGGGGTCCCCAGGGGCTGGCATCCCACCTAAGTTGGGCAAAGCCCAGGGTGGGACCCAGCCTCTCCTTGTCAGAGCAAATGACAGTCAGACTTCCAGGCTCCTGGGGGCTGGCCAGCTCTGGTATAGGAGAGTGGGAGTAGCGGATGTTCGGTACTTCTCTGAAGAGGGGGCTCATTTGTAGGTAGAAATCCTGTAAGTTCAAGAGGGGGGTCAAGGCTGACCTTTCTGTTCTTTGCGTGCAGTCAGCAGATGAGAGCCCTTGTTTGAAGTTCATTGTCAGGGTTTTATTGCATTCTTAACAATCAATAAGGCATCTCAGTTGAGGTCCCAGGATGAAGGCCAGCTTGGCAGGAGTGGGAAGGAAGCAATTGTATACATGGCAGAGAAGACTCCATGCAGGGTCATGGTCAGGCTTGGGTGGGGGGCAGGCTGGCTAGCTGTGGGCTGGACAGAGCCCTGGAGCAGGTGAAAATATTCGCTAAGCACTGCAGAGAGGGTGGGACCACTTAGCAGCAGGCAGCCTGGGACTGAACACAAGGTAGAAAGCCAGTGACTGAGTAGCCTGTAACCACTTGCCTCCACCCATCTAGAACCTCCCAAAGATAAGGCCATGTAGCTGATCCACCTGGGGGCTAGCAAAGGACCACAGACATGCCCTGGTCCAGTCCAGTCTCCTCAAGGAAAGAGAAGTGTGATACGAGGCCACCTTGGGGGGTGGGGAGAGATGACACCACACAGCTGATGTCACATCAGGGAGGGCAGGGAGAGGACTGCAAGGCGCATCCCAGTCAGCCAGCATCACCTTCCAATGAGAAGGTTCCAGTCCCTGCGCTTTCCCTCTCCATGCTTATTTTTCCAACTTTCCCCAACCTCTCTCTCATCTCATCCCCTGCCCACCCTGCTCCCCTACATGAATTCTTCCTAAATATTCTTTTTGGAGGAATATATTACTCGAGCACCCTGCAGGAGGCAAACTGTTGCAAGAGAGAGATGTTGGGCATCTTCTGTTTCTGGCCTGGAATAGGTCCTCTCACTATGTAGACAATGATCTCTAGCCTAGGCTGCTAAGCTCATCAGGGACCACGAAGGCAGCAGTAGGAGCCTGTACCTTTTGTAAGAAGCCTGACAGTTTCACATGCAGGTAACAAGGAGCAGCAGGGACCTTCACTTCTGTTGACAGTTATGTCCTCTCTGTGGGAACCTGAGTTTTCCATCCTTCTCAGAGGCTCTGGTTTTTTAAGGATGACAGAGTAGAATTGTCTGGACAAAAAAAGCTTGGGCACAGCCACGGTCCATGAGCTGCTGGCCATAGTTCTGAAAGTGAGCGAAAAATACTGTTCATGCTTCTCAGGAATAGGATCGTGAAGATAACCTTTCATGGGCAAACCTTTCTGGCTTGGTGGTTATGGGATCCATGAGGGCACAGTGGCACAAATCTCCTTGGCAATGACAAGGTCGGGACCCATCAGTGAATCCTCTGTTCTGCTATAAAATGGAATGTTGCCGTTTATTAGATCCAGATATAGTTTATTAGATCCAGATATAGTTTATTAGATCCAGATACAGTTTTATTCATGGCCATGAGTGGAGACTCCTCCTGGACCTTTTACTGCCTGGAATGTCACTAACTCACCCGAACCCTGTGTATTGGAGCACTGATACAGGAGCTTTAGGTGAAGACCGCCTTGGAAAGATGCTTGTCTTCTGGAGTAAAAGAACCAAACTGAAGCAGGTCAAGGATGAGAGGACTGTGGGCCTCTGGGGACCAGAAGGGAATGGGAGAGAGCGTTGTGAAGGGCAGGAAGGAGTCCAGATGAACCAAGGACAGCACATCTTCCTAATGTCCCCAAGCTGCTTCCTAAAAAGCCCCATCATTCAGCCTGTGTCTTATTCTTGCCTAGGCTGCAGGTCAATACCTCCTTGCCAGTCACAGCAGGATCGACTCAACAGGCAGTGGGCACTGTGTCTGCTTCAGGGAATGGGTTTCTGAGGCCACAGGTGTTTCCCTCTGATCCATCCCCTTCCCTTGCCGGAGACCAGATGTCTTCTCCTTACCTCTTCTTCCCTGAAGACACAATGGCAATCCCAGAAGACTGTAGCTCAAGGCAAACAGTCATCTCAGCCCTTGCCTGCCTGGGAAGATGTTGGTCACAAATTGAGCTGTCATTTATTGTAGCCTGGAGCTGATGGCTGGAGGAGCCAAGACCATTTCTGACAGCCTGTCATCTAAGTACTGGGCACTGTTAGGGACAGACGGAAGTCAAGGAAATGGCATGGAGATAGGGCAGGAGCACCCTGTCAGAACAGAAAGAGATATAAGCTGAGAAAGACACGGAGCAGGACCATATGGGGGTCACCTTGTGAAGGAAGCCTTCGAGGGCTCATCACGATCACAAGTGCTCATAACACCTTGAAGGAGTTTCCCTCCTTAAATACCACATTGACACCTCACCTGTCTTACCTTGTCCCTTCCCTAGACTCTCTTCTCCCTCCCCCTATTCTAGTTCCTCCTCCTGCTGGCTTCAGCCCTTCAGCCCAGGGACTTGGTGTAACCTGGGCCAGCAACTGCAATGCCTCTTGACTTGCAAGTGACACCCTATCTTCGCAGTTGCCTCCTCTCTTTCCCTGCTACTGACAGCCCCAAAGCAAATTGTAGAGGGTGAAAAAGTGGCCATGTTAGGGGCACAGAGACCTCTCCCTTCCTCATTAGGAAACTACACAGCTCTCCTCCGGCGGGGGACTCGGAGGTCTGGTGCATAAAATGTCAAATTGCAGAAATTAAAAATGTAAATGCTGGCATCTAATTAACCAGTTGACAGCAGTGCACAGCTGCAAGTGACAGTGACTGATTGCCTTCTGCCAGCCTCTCTCTCCCAGCAACCTCCGCCCGCCCCCTCTCTCTCCTAACCCCCAGAGAGCACAGGCCATCAGGGAAGAGCAACTGTTCAGAGGAACTCTCCATCCCTGCTGGTGAGGCACAAGGCAAGCTGGAGCTCTGTGCCAGGAGCTGGGAACAGAGTAGATGCTCTGGGCAGAAGCCCTCTGACTCTTGGTTCTTCGCTAATCCTCCATGTCCTTCCCTCTGTGCCTCCTATGTCAGAGCTGCTGAGGACTCTCCCTGGCTGTGACACTGAAGCCAAGATGGGATGCTACTATGCTCCCCGGGCGGTCACAGAATCGGCTCTCACTGCTTGGAGCTCCCGTGTCTCCTCAGATACTCTGTATAGATTCCAGCTCCTCTCTGTTTCCCACCCCTCACAGATATTACTCAGACATTGGGAAGATGCCAGCGATCAGTGACCAGGACATGAATGCATACCTGGCCGAGCAGTCGCGGATGCACATGAACGAATTCAACACGATGAGCGCACTCTCCGAGATCTTCTCTTACGTGGGCAAATACAGTGAAGAGGTAAGCTTTGCCCTGCCCTGCCAGGGCCTGTAGAGACAGAGATGTGGGGTGTGTCTGAATGCTTCATGTACAAAAACAGCTCCACGGATGCCCCCTTGATACCTCTATTAGGGAAATTCTACCAGCCAGACCTAGGACAGCATTGTGGGACGGAAATGGGCACCAAGGATGATCCAATCCTTTTATCTGCACCAACTCCTATTCTCGGATATAGAAATCTGTTTCTTTTATTCCTCTCTACCCCTTGCCCTGGGACTGAATCAAAGGCCTCCCACATGCTAGGTAAGAGTTCTGCCACTTTTTGAGATAGTCTCCACAAATTGGCCAGGCTAATCTTGAGTTCATTTGGCACCCCTAGGCCTCAGCCTGGCCTTGAACTTGCCTCCTGCCTCAGCCTTCCAGAGTTTCTAGGAATACAGCATGTCCCACCAGCCCTAGCTTATTCTTTCTCCATTATTGCCTTTAAATTCTTTTCATTTTCTTCTCTGATCTAATTCTCTTTGAGCAAGGATTTCATCGCCCTTACTGATGACATAGTGTATTATGGCATCCTGTGGCATAGAACAGACCAGAGCAGAATAGAAACAGAATGGAATAGGATGTAATCCAATGGAAGAGGGTGGAACAGAAGAATAGAGTGGAATAGATGGACAGAATAGAAAAGAATGGAAAGGAATGGGAGTGAACAAGACCAGAGCAGGATAGGGGTGGAAAGCATGTATTTTTCATTGTTGTACCTGGGTAACTGCCACTACAGATTCTGCCTTCATTCTGGTTAACATAAAAGCACTATG
Source organism: Ellobius talpinus (assembly GCA_001685095.1). Taxonomy (NCBI): domain Eukaryota; kingdom Metazoa; phylum Chordata; class Mammalia; order Rodentia; family Cricetidae; genus Ellobius; species Ellobius talpinus. The sequence goes on along the minus strand of LOJH01014141.1, from coordinate 16,739 downwards.
GGCGTTGCTTAGCCGTGCAGACACAGACTTACTTGGTGTGGGATCTAGAGTCCCTGCCTCCAAGCACACAATAGCAGCCTTCTTGGAGTAGAAGGTAATACCAAGAGCTGAAGCCAGTGCCCAGGCTCTCTTATTCCTTACAGCCTTGTCACCCAGAGAAGTTCAAGAACCCTGTTACCAGACCCCAGCAGGTCCAGAACCCAGTGTCCTACAGGCCATGAACAGTATATTGTATGGCCCTAATGTTAACAGAAAGTGGTGGTGAGTCTCTTAGGGGAGGGACCGCTACCACCAGTCTTCAGACCAGTTATGGTCCAAGGCAAAGTGTTCCTGTTTGTGGCAGTCAAGTTAATAAGGATGTGCCTCCTGCTTTGTCTTGGAAAGAACCATCCCTTCCCCTACCAGAACACTTGTCTACTTTTAGTATTATAGCAGCACAGGACAAGTCCTGGTCATTTCAGTAGGCAACTCTAGCATTATGTCCCCCAATTAAGAATGCATCAATTGCTCATAAAATCCAAAGCCCACAGAGCCTCCAGGCTGACTTGGCCTCCATTCTTTGTCCTCATCCCTGCCCTTCAGACCAGAGAACAACCCACCCCGCTTGTCTGGTGCCCCCTGTCAAGCAGGCATTGTGTCTAGGGTGCTCATATGTGTGACATGGCCTTATCCACTGAACCCAAGCAAAGCAGAGGTGGACTCCAGAGAAGCAAGTGTGATCCGTCAGAAAGATCATGTTTCACCTCAGGTCACCATGCTGGCAGCGGGCAGAGCCATGACTCAATCTGGCTTGTCTTGAGTCTCTGGGAAATCCCAGAAACCTTTCCACAAACACCACAGTCACCCATCATTGTCCTCTATCAATCACCTCGCCTCAGAAACAGGTTTGGGCGACCTTAGCCACTATGTGCCAATTATAGACTAGGGATGGAAAGCGTGTTCAACTTACAACCTCATTCCTTTAGGGACATTTGGCTTTTAACAGACAAAGTTAAGTCAACTGGCTTTCTAAATGTGGATATTTGGGCTTCAAGGAGCTGCTGAGGAAGCTCTTCCTCATATTGGAAGGAAAGGTAGGATTTGTTAATATCAGAAAAGCACATTCTGGCCCCTAGCACCCCACTTTTGCACTGTCTATGGAACCCCCCAGATGCCATTGAGACTGTAGGTGACAGTGGCTTCTCTGTAAAGGCGTCCTCAGGAAAGCTTCTCCTCCTGCCGGCTGTCTCTCACAGACAATGGAATGAACACATTATCCAGACGTGAGGGAGGATGTGTTGGTGTCCTGTGCTGCTGGTGACATGGGTGCCCATATGCCTCCCACCTCTCCCTACCCGTGTTGCTCAGGCTGCTAGCTTACACAGCACTGGCAGTAGCAGCAGGTACACTAATGCCCTGGCAACATCCATGCTATCGTTGTATACCCTAGAAACATGGATACACACACCCAGACTAGTAATCTTCCATTTTGATCTTTCCACAGATCCTTGGACCCCTGGACCATGATGATCAGTGTGGAAAGCAGAAACTGGCTTACAAACTAGAACAAGTCATAACCCTCATGAGCTTAGACAGCTGAGAACTGTCCTTCCAGGGCCATCCTGGAGGGAGGGACACACCAAGCCGTGCCTCAGTCTAGATATCATCTTTACCAAGTGCAAGTTCCGACAGGCATCAGCAGCAGCAACCCCCGAGCAGCGCCGTCTCTCCTTTCATTTCTCTCCCTCTTCTGTCTCTCCCTCTTTCTGGAGTCCCACCTCTTTTAGTTGCTCTGCCAGTGTGATTGGATCATGTCACTGATCCCTCAGTCAGTCCAGGGATGGCCAGGCCCATGGTGAGAGACCAGACCAGAAGATGTCAAAGAAGCTCTCCCTCCCAGCTGCTCCTGGCCCCATGCATCAGCAGCAGGGCTCAAATAAGGATGAGGAGCTGAGGGTGGAGAACTTTCCTATGCTGCTACTTCACCTTCTGCGTTGAGAATCCCCACTGTGGTCCAGAACCTGGCTTCGGGAAGCAGCTGTGAGCTCAGTATTATCTGAAGTAGGAGGCATCACTCGGATCTCCCTGTCCACACACTCAACAAGAGGCCAGGCAGTGGCCTGGGTGCTTTGTAACTGTGGGTAAAAGGCCTTGCCTCCTACAGCTGTTGGAGTAGGGACCAGTGGAAGTTTAAGGATGCTCTCTCAGGGGCCACTGCCTACCTGTTTAATGTCCAGCAGCCTTCCACCCCCTTCCAATATCCTTGGAGGCCTTCCAAGTATCCATCCAGACCTTTATCCCCTTCCTAAGAAAAGTCAGACAGGGGAAAGCTAATAGTTACATTCCACCATGGAGATGCTCCTACATCATCTAATCTGGTTCCTAATAGCAGAAATGTAACATGGAGAGAGAGAGAGAAGAGGAAAGAGAGTATCATCTATGCCAGAAGCAACATTTATTGTTCTCTATTCACCTCCAAGTTCAAATGCATCCTGGCAGTAGTCAGGGGTCCATTGCCAGAGCCTCATGTGTTGTCTAGAGAAGGCATCTTCATGCTCCTTTGTCACCATCGTCAAAGCTCACAGTGAAATGCAGAGTGCATCTAGGAGATTCTACCTCCGGCCATCTCCAAGGCTCCATCCCCACTGTCATTGAGAATGCCATAGAAGGCCAGGGCAGACAGCCCAGCCCCTGTCCCTCCCGCAGAATCTGGTGCCATTGCTATGCAGATGACTTTGTCACTGGACGGTCCAGACCTCTGTGGGAATTGTTTCATCAACATATCAGCTGTCTCTTCAGTGGCTCTTCCTCCTCATCTCTTCTGACATCATCACTGGAGGAAACATACTTAAGCACAGCCTCTCCAAGACAAAGCAAGATGCCAGCCAGCCAGCCTCAGTCACCAGCTTGTGCTTGGAAGGGACTGGAGAGCCTAGTGAGGGACCTGGTTGGATACAGAGAAAAGTGCATGCCACAAACCATACCCTTGGCATTTATCTTTCCATTGTATTTTTCCATCTATGGATATGCCTTTTTGTGTTATCCAGTCAGGCAAACGTATGCTCAGAAATGTAACACGTGGTTATGACAAGAGGTGGTCTCCTAGTGGGTCCCCTAGTGTGTCTTGGGGACCTACAATCTTGAAGGGATCTTAGATAGTGAATGGTCCAGTCTCTATCATAAGCATGAATCTCTTTTGACGGCTCGGGCTTGTTGTCCACCACTCATGGAGACAAGAGAGACATTGGAGAAGGTGGTGTTAATAGCGTTCTACATTCTTGCCTTCCTTCACGCTCCATGCATAATGTCATTTCTTCCCATCACTCAAAAGGAGTCTCACATGGAGAAGGAGCTATATCATGTCAAGCCAAGTCCATGTGATATCCTGCAACCTTTAAGGACATGAGCCCCTTTGCGTATGAGAAAGCAAGGTTGAGGGAGGCACTTAAGAATCTGCAGGAAGCATGGGAAGGCTTTTTTGTCCCATGTTGGAAGATGTTGAGATGGTCTCCTTCTCTGTCCCCTGGCTCATCCGTCCACCACTCAGTGTCAGTATAACACTTGTCTGTGGCAAGAGCATTCTTCTGTCCATAGGAAATCAGGATGTCGCCTGCCTGTCAAAGGGTGAACTTTAGCAACCCAGAGCAGGAGGCAACATTGGTTTTGCTGTGGACAAAATGGCAAAGACACACCAAGGTAGCAAACAGGAAAAGAAGTCCAGGGAGAGGTGCATTGGAAGTGGGGAAGGGTGATGAAAAGAAAAAAACAAAAACAAACAAACAAACCCACCAGAGGTTTAGGCAAATCAAGTGCCAGGTTGAGACACGTGGAATTCTATTGCTGATTATTGTTCTTCCTCCATGAAGCCAAGGGACCTGGCAGGCTTTGGGGTGCATGTGGGAGCAGGTTGAGGGTGCACTTCAGCTGAGAAGGGATTTTTTGCACGCATGAAAGGTTGGGGAGGACAGAGACATGAATATATTTAACATAGGTTTGCCGGATGGAAGCTGTGTGTGAGTAGGTGCATGAGTGAGTGCGCTTTGATTTTTAAGTTTTGCGCAGTTTGAGAAAAATGAGCAAGCAGCAAAAAGAGACTGTTACCATGGCTTTGCTGATGCTTTTTTTTCTGGATGATTTTACTGTTGTTATTATTATTTTGTCGGTACAGAATTTTTTTCCTTGCTTTTGTTAACAAGCAAAACTTCAAACGCCTCAGAGACATACACTTATCAGGAAGAAAGAGGCGCAGACAGCCTCGCCTGCCTTTCCTGGGTCTCCTCGTTTCTCTTGAGGGGGGCATTTTTCGGCAGATTATTTTACTTTAATTGGCAATGTGGGTTCTTCCTGGCACTTCATAGGCATTCCCTGTGGCCTGCTTGAGGACTCAGATGTCAAGCCAATCTTACCTGTAAAAATCTTTCCTTTTGCTGTTTGTTTGTTTTCCATTTGTTTTTATTGCAAGTGTGATACATTTAAAAGCAAGGCTAGGCAACGTTGTCCAAAATCTGTCAAATCCTCCCAGATATTCCTTCCCAACACCCCCTTGGGAGCTCCCAAAGAACGAAGGCAGAGAAACTAGGACATGTGACAGAGTGGTGCCTAGCCTTCTGTCCAGAGTTCACTTGTGGGGTGTTGCGGATCTGTTGAAGGTGGAATCTTTATTTATCTCTTGGAGTTTGTTCAGTGGGCAGGTATTCTCTCTCACCTCTGGTTCGCCTCCTGCGTCCTCCGGCTCCTGATCCCACTGGTCAAAATGGTACTGATCACACATCCTGAATGACTGACCGTGTAAGGATTTGAATCTTGAAGGGAGAGGACTAGCAGGAAGTAGGAGAAACCTGGGAAGGGTGTCTGCAGGCTGGTTACTTCTCTGTGGCATATGTCTCTCTAGGTGTAGGCGTGGTCTGGTCATGTCTTCATCCTTCCCTGTAAGGAGACACCGTAATGTTTCTTAGTGCCATGAAGTTGTTAACTTTTGTGTCAGTGACTTCCTCAGGAAAATACTTTCTTGCCTTCTTCTTTCAATACAGTTTTAAACTTGGGGGCAGAGACCACCCCCCAGACCAAGGTACTTTGCAACCCTGTGCAACATGGCATGGCCAGAGCCAGCCCCTTGAGCCTCCATGTTGGGAGTCCACAGCCCTGGAGTGAGCTCAGGATGGGTGCCTGAGTGGGGACATATCTGGAAAGAGAAATGCTTTTAATGAATCCCACAGCTCAAGGCAGGTGTATCCAGGATGATTTGAAAGAAGCAGGAGTTGCTAACAGACAGTCTTTCTGTGCTTGCAAGTTCAGGTCCTGCTTCCACTGGCTTCATGTTGATATAATCCCCAGTATATCCAACACCCTAACATTCCATCCTGGAGCCCCATGGTGCTCATGTACCACCCCACACCAATCCATCCACCCCAGTGTGCATGTCTGACTTCTGAGTGTGCCCTACTCTGGCAGCTAGCTTCCTCCCTGTTCTTCCTCGACCCTCCCTGAGGCCAAGCACTAATTCTGATACAGGAGTTATTCAGTTCATTAGGAGTGAGTGCTGTCCCACCCTAGCTTTGGCTGCTTCCCCTGACTGATAGGGTCTCCTCTCCTCTACCAAACGCCCTGCGGGTCCTCCACTAGAGGAACCACAAGCAATGGCATCCCAAATGATCTCTAAGATGCAAGGCTCTGCCACACTTTCTGGGACCCTGGGTATTGCTACTGTGGTCCATCCTGGCCTAAGCACCTCTCATTTTGACATAAGTAAGAGAACCTCCTTTCCGTCTTCGACCCTAGCACTCTCTGCCTTTGGCTTCACCAGTCAGCAAGCACATCTTGAGAAAGACCAATGCTCCTGTAATCAGGAATAAATTTCCCCCTCTTCTCACAGAGAGCCCCAGAAGCCAGATGACTGACATGGAGAGGTACCAGCAGGTGGGGGAAACTCAGAGGTACTCAGCTTATGTCCCTTCCAAGGCCAGCACTGAGGGGCAGTTCCAGCAAGCTCCTAAAGAGAACTTAGTGTTCAGGGGCATTTCTGTGAGTGAACTGAGGTGACCTTGTCCAGGTAGCTAGCTGATCTGGCTCTTCTCTGGCCTTTCCTCCATGTTCCTCACCCACATCCAGGGCCTCCACACATCCTTTCAAGACAGGGGGACCCTGACTTCATAGCCCTTCCCTTTGGAAAAAAAAGATATGGGATATTTGACTGGGGCTTTGTAGTTCATTAGTTTTTTGCCGCTTATCTTACGAACTTGAAAGTAACGAGGGAGCCTGGTTGTGGATGTTAAATGAGGAAGAGGAAGAGTTAAGCAGAATATTAAATTCTTCCAGTGACTTCTAAGCAGATGGGGTGATCTTAAAGGTGAGTGTGAGAACCGCCCCTCCATTAGTAAAGAAAAGTGTTCAGAAATTCCTCCATGTGAGCTGTGAACATGCCAGGAGAAGCATCCTCGTGGCTGCTAATACCCTCACGCTTCCCCTACCCTTTTGATAGACAGAGCCCACTCCTCCCGTCTCTGATGGATTCTCCCCAGGGCATTCTGCATGGAACCAACTCAAGCTTCATTCTTATAAGTGGGTGGTTGGGGTACCATTCCAGATGATGGTAAAGGGCCAACACCCCAAAGAGGCTGGGACCTTGTAAGCTTCTCCTGGTGCTCTGAGTGGGGCCACACCATTCCTCCCATTTAAAAAGCAATCACTGCGGGGAATGTTTTCAATATTAGGAGAGACTTTCTGTTTTACTACAAATCATTGCTCTTCAGTAGCATTGCTTTTTATTAGATGGAGCATCCAAGTTTAAAAAAATATTTAAGACTTTCAGTTGTAAAGGCAGAACGTCTTCATTGGCGTCTTGTTGGAATTCCTTGAGTAGACTGACGGCTATCAGAAAGCTGAGCAGAACAAACAGTTCCCGAGGAGTGAAGAGAACATCCTGTTCTAGCTCCTAGAAGAGATGGTGAGGGCTCTAAGTGGTGGGGTCTTTGGTTGGGGAGTCTCACATCCCTCCCCTCTCTTCCCTCCTTCCTCCTCCCTCCTCCTGGGCTCCTATCTAGTCCTGGCTCTCTGGGCTGTCTCTGGAATTGATGAATCCTTTATATTGTTTTCTTGGCTTCCTTTAAACTGCACTGAAGCTCAGTTTGGGGGGACCCATGCTCCCCATCCCCAATAACACAAAAGCAAGTGGGCAGTCATTCAGCCAGTTTCTGCCTCTCTGCCCATTTCTTTTGTTGGTATCTTTAAACTTAAGACTCAAGCACATGTTGGAAGAGCTCCCTTATGAGAGTAGAGTTCAAAACAACAGAGGGTACAGTTCAACAGCACCCCCAAAGACACTCTGAAGCAGAGAACACTTCAGCAAGCAGGACTGAGGAAGTTTCCTGTGTAGAGATCAGTTACATTGGAGCAAGAGGCAAAGATGAGCTATGTGTCCTCATCTATCCTCCTGTCCCTTCCCCGGCATCTTGTCAGCTTGAGGGCTTAGGGAACCTTCTATTCTTTAAAATGAAAAGCTAGTTTACCTCAAAGAAACTTGTTTCCATTTGGAAACCAATGACATGGCCTGAGAATGGATGATCCTCCCCACGTCCCTCCTGGCCTGGGCCTGGTGTCCTTGGGGCATGTGATCCTAGCTTAGTCCTGGGTTGGCTGCCCTGAGAAGGAACCAGGTCCCCAGGCCTAAACTGGGAAGGAAGGACTGGATGCAGCCTTCCTCCCCACTTAACCCATAGGAAACAGCCTGTTCCAGCAGGGTCCTGTGGAGTTACCATAGCAACCGGCAACTCCAGGTACCACAAAAGACAAGGACTCCAAGAACTGATATGTGGGAGAGAGCAGGTGTTCTGGCCTGGTCAGAGAACCCAGAATTGAGCCCCAGATGCTAGGAGGGCACAGAAGGAGAAGAAATAGAAATGGATGCACGATTGGGTTAAGCAGCTGCAGGGGCCAAGCGAGTCTGAGCGAGAGGCCACTGAAAGCAGCGGGACAGATCACTTCTGTTCTCCTCACCTCTTGCCCCTTTTCCGGCGTGCCCCACTTCTGTTCCAAAACGCTCACCTTGAATACCAACCCTTCGAAAGAAGAAAGCAAAATGTATCTTTAGACAACAGTGTTACCCTGAGCCTCAAGGACAGGTGGATGGGGTCTTTGAAAAAAAAAAGAGGGTCTTCTGGTTTTGATTTTTAAAGAAGAATATCCTAGTAAGATTTAAAAAAAGATTTAAAAAAGTTTTTAAAAGAAAACCTATGCTATTTAAATTGGAGCCCAGTTGTAACTTGGTAAAGGCAAGCTTCTGTACCTTTGTTATAATTAATTGTATACCTGTGTATGTAAATATAAGGCATTCCTATTTTGCAGTTCAGAACAAAAAAACTATTTGTAATATAGAATAAAGTTTATTAAAAAATAATAAAAATGCAGTTTGAGATTTGGGGTCTTTATGTGACTATGTGGGTAAGGTGGGCCACAAGTAAGCAGTGACCTCCTACATGATGGCACATGGCATCTCCTCTCTCCAGACATATGAAATCCACTCATCTAAGAGTAGTCCTTCTGCCTAAGACTTAGTTCTCACTGAAGGCAGCCACATGGGGGGTTTCCTCTGCATGTTTGGGAGAGTAAGTTCACTCCCATGATGCTGACAATGCTCTGCTAGGGACCTCAATCCCTGAATCCGTCTTCTCACGGCCTCTTGCCCTCACTCTGACTGCCAGAATCACTTTGCAAAAGGGAACAAGTTTTGCTATTCTGCTCTTACTCTTGCTGGCAAGCTGCACTCCAGTCTCTCCAGATGTAAGGCAGGGTGCCTGCTGGCCAGTGTAGATTTACTCACCAGGGAGGTGGCCTCGGCCATAGTAAGTGGTGAGGTCACCTGGCCTTAGGAAGGGGCTGGGAGGAAGCAGCCACGGGTGTGCCTATGGCTTGACATCTTCGCCTTTCGCCTCCAGAGAGTTGTACTGGAACACCACAGAACTACTAAAAAAGAAGATGAATGAGGTTGGGAGGCAGGAACCTCTAGCAGACACAGACAGCCAGGACAAGCAAGTGACACAGATGGACCTCAGCAGTGACTTTGTGAGCAGAGGGAGACTCGTCTGTGGCCTCCAGTCCTCGGAGTCGGTTGCTCAGACTCAGCCAGGAAAGCAACTAGCGTCAGGGAGGATGTTCTCTTAGCAAGCATGGAGGCTGTGTGGGAGCATCTAGATTGTGAGATGCTCCACTCCAGCCTAGCCCCGCCACATCCCAGCGGCAGATTTTACCAGTGTAATCTCAAGTTTCACGAGACCCCACCACCATGACCTTGAGCAGACAGATACTTCTTGGTATCTTTGCTTCCTTATTCACAAAGTGAGGATTGTTCTAACTGTGCCATGAAGCCCATTTAGTTGGGCTTAGATAACTGATTGAAAAGAGATTGGATGTGCTGCAAAGGCCACGCAAACATACGTGGTCTTATTAGTCATGTAAACAGCCCTGTACAAACACAAGTGGGTCAGTCCTAGAGCCCCAGTAACATTTAGAGTGGCTGCCTTAGTTCCCCATTGGAAAACAAAATAAACCAACAAAACAGTAAATATCTCACACCTTGTGAACAAATACTGTCATTAAACTGGGACTCGTAAAGGTGGTGGCCATCCCTCAGTTGAATTTACCCTGGCTTAGCTCGGTGACTCACTCAAGGAGATACTCAGTCAACTGTGGAAGAATTGAAGGAGGGAAAAAGCTGTCGAAGTACACAAAAGCAATCAGCAACAGAACTGGTCACTGAGTTCTTCCCACCATTAGCACGGGGGTCATCATTTTCCACAATGGACCACACATCTCATAAATACTTTACCTTTAGGATGAGAACCACAGCTGGGCGTTGTCTTTTACAGGTAAAGAACAGGTATTATAATCAAATTAGCAGAGTTGCTCCTGGCCTAGCAGAGGGAATGGAGGCCTGGGAGGGTTCTTTTAGCACCTTGCACATCCTCTAAACCCACCTGACTTTTGTTCAAGTGAAACACCTTCCTTGAATATAGAGGCAGAAACTGTAGGGCTGCTGAGAGAACCCACTAGAACTAAGGACACGTGTGATTCTGGAGTCCTTCCTAGAGACAGCTGCAAGTTTATGTGTCTGTACCATAGTTTCCACCTTCCCTCACTGGGCGAGAAATACAATGTCCCACTCGGATAAAGTGCATCTGGCCCACAACTTGCTTCCAGCCAGTGCAGTATGA
>LOJH01014140.1:11682-24332 GCA_001685095.1 Ellobius talpinus | reverse complement strand
AATTGAACTCAGGACCTTTGGAAGAGCACGCAATACTCTTAACCTCTGAGCCATCTCTCCAGACCCCCAAAAAAGTTTTTTAAGTGAACCAAATGTTTCAGTGGTGTAGGGCGTAGTGGTGCACACCTTTAATCCCAGCACTTGAGAGGCTGAAGCAGGAGAATCTTTGAGTTCAGTCCATCCACGTGTTCAGTTCCAGGCCAGCCAGGGTTACATAGTGAGCCCCTGTCTCGGAAGGGCGGGATGAGGGTTGAAGGGGAGAAGCAATGGTTTCTTTCACTATAAACAACATATTGTAACGTTACGGTAAAACAAAACAAACCCGCTTGTCACAACCTGCTCCATAGAAAAGCAGCCCAGCAGTGTCCCACTTTGGCTTGAATTATAGTTGTGCTTTCTGACAGATTGATGGGACGCTAGTCACAGCTAGTCAGACTGTGTGTCTGTACCGAGCGGCAGGGAAGATGTACGTTCCTGTCTCAGTTGAAAGAGTGTAAGAACACTGCACTGGTGCACCCTAGATTTGACTAACCCTTCTTGGGGAGTGGAAACTTTAGGCAGATACATTGCTTTCCTCCACCTCTAGGCCATCACTAGCCCTCTACCCTGAGTCCCTTGGGCTTCTCCTTCTCAGTCACCTCTGACTTCCTTCCATGCCCGTAGGTGTCTGAAGCAGAGGTGGGTGAGGTCATTGTGACTCATAGCTTTAACCTTTGGGACTGTGCTTCCACTCCCTGGAGCGTTTGCTGAGTCCCCTTGTTCAAGGAATCCCTACTTTCTTGTTTCTTTTTTCTTTATTTTTTGGTTTTTCAAGACAGAGTTTCTCTGTATATCTTTGCTCTGTAATCCAGGCTAGCCTTGAACTCACAGAGATGCACTTTCTTCTGCCTCCCGGGTGCTGGGGTTAAGGCATCCCTACCACGCCCGGCTATACTTGTTTTATAGCCTTTGTCCATCATCACTAGCTCACACACACTCTTCTAAGGCAGTGAGTGCTTCTCAACCTTCCTGATGCTTCAGCCCTTAAATGCAGTTCCTCATGTTGTGACCCCAACTAAAAAATTATTTTCTTATTTTATGTTGTGTACATTGGTGTTTTGGCTGCAGATCTGTCTGTATGAGGGCATCGGATCCCCTGGAACAGTTGTGAGCTGCCATGTGGGTGCTGGGAATTGAATCTGGGTCCTCTAGAGGAGCATCCAGTGCTCTTAACCACTGAGCCATCTCTCTCGCCCCTGCTCCCAATAAATTATTTTTGCTGCTACTTCATAACTGTAATTTTGCTACTGTTATAAATCGTAATGTAAATATCTGTGTTTTAGGTGGTCTTAGGTGACCCCTCTGAAAGAGTTGTTCGACCTTCAAAGGGATCAAGATCCACAGTTTGAGAACTGTTTCACTAAGGTCTTTAAATGACAGACTAATCTAGAACAGGGGAATCTTTTTTTTCCTGTGTGATCAGATTTTCTTTCTTCTTCCCCACCCACCTCCAAAACAGAGGTTTTCTGTCTAACCGCCCTGCTGTCCTGGGACTCTGTAGACCAGAACAGCCTTGAATTCACAGTGATCCCACCTGGCTCTGCCTCCCAAGTGCTGCCCAGCCTGTGAACAGGCTTTCTAATGCCAACTTTGTGCACAGCACTGCATGTTGCTGTGCTTTGTTGGGTTGCCAGTGCCCCTTGTAATATAATGATGCTTTGGTGAGAAAACAGCTCACTACAGAAAAACTACTTAAATAGTGGAACAAGTGTCTGACCTGTGCCATAGTACAGTTTCCTGATTTATGTGCCCCTTTTTCCTTCCTTGTGTCTTTTTAATGGTAATTCTGAGGTTTTTCTTAGGTCTAGTGAAAACACAACTCTGTATGGCTAGACAGCATGTCTGGGTCTGTTTACTGCTACTCAGTGTGAAACATCCTTTACCAGGCTATTGGGCAGCTTTACTGATCTTTTTTTTCCTAACCCCCCCCATCCTTGCTTCTTCAAAGCAGGAGAGAAATGTATAGCACTTCTTGGTACAGTTTACCCATTCCCACTTTATACCATGTTTATATCATGTTTCCAGAATACCTCTTCTGCTCTGGGAGTCTGTCTAATCCTCTTGCCATTTTGTGAGCCCTTCCACTCCACCCTCAACGCTACCTATGTGGAAGTGTTTGGGACAGATCCTGGATTGAATGAGAGGTTTCTCTGTGGCCAGTATGATTTCACCAGTTCTTCACTGTGTTTCTGTGGTATCTGCTGCCTTGCCCTTGTCAGTGTGCAATGTACGAATGAGGACAAGTCATGAGTGCTACGTGTCCCAAGTCAGAGTTCTGAGCTTGCCTTGGAGTGCCTGTGGCCTCGGGCAAGTTACTGTGCTTTCTCATCTGGAATGTGAAGATTAAATGAGTTAATGGGGCTAGAGAGATGGCTCAGCTGTTAAGAGGACTTGGTGCTCCTCCAGAGGACCAAGTTTGGTTCTTAGCACCTATGCACCAGGTCGCTCAGAACTTCCTGTAACTCCAGCTCTAGGGGATCTGATATCTTCTTCTGCCTCAGGCCACACACTCATGGTTTAAACTCACAGAGATCCCTACATGTACACATTTAAAACAGAATAAAGAAGTTAACACATGAAAAGTGCTTAGATGAGTGTGTGGCACATACTAAGTCTACAAGGTTTGCAATCTACCCATTGGAGTCTGTGTCAGATAGTCGTAGCTCTAAAAGCAATAATAAGGTACCATTTTAACCGCTGTAGGCACGCTATTGCTTTACTTTAACAACTTAGTTTCCCTAGCAGCTCTGATGGAGGGATTATGTTCTCCATTGCATATAAGAAATCTGGGGCTAAGTAACATTAAAACATGATAAAGCAGGGATATGATAGTGCATGCCTGTAATTATATCACTTAGAATGTTGAGGCAGGAGGATTTTAAGTTTGAAGCCAGCCTGAGCTATATAGAGAATTGAGGGCAGCCTGGGCTATATATTGAATCCTTTTCTCATATGACAGAAGATAGATGATTTAAAACAAACAATAAATGGTAGGCAGGGACTTAAATTTATGCCTAACAGACTGTTGATTGCTACTGTGACTTTGTTACTGACTGGTTTTGTGTCATTGGGCAGATAGTTTCTCTCTCTCTTTTTATTTTTTGAGACAGGGTCTTACTATGTAGCCGTGGCTGACCTGAAACTAATTTATGTAGACTAGGCTAGCCTCAAGCTTACAGACATCTGCCCACCTCCGCCTCCTGAGTGCCAGGACTAAAAGTGTGCACCACCGTGCCCCTGACCTGGCAGATGATTTCTTTAGGCTTCAGGAACTGAGCTGGCTGTATGCAGAATCACCTTGTGGGGAGAGTGAGTAGGCTGAAGTTAAAGTAAGGTTAGATTTTAAGGCTTGGAAATTTTAGAACATATTGTAGGAGTTACATGTAAAATCCCAAACTGTATTCCTAGGAGGAAGAGATGGAGACTAGCACACTCCCTATGCTGATATTATCTGTATGGGATCTTTTAGGTGCCTTTGAAATAAACATCGTTATCCTTCATTATAGATGTAGAAACTGAGGCTAAGGTGGTCGGTCAGGTGATAACCCTAAGATCATTCAGATTTTAATCCCATTTTAGGCTGATTTCAAAGCCTATTTGCTTGCTATGATGCAATGCTGCTTTAGTGTTTTGAAAGACCACATGGAACTTCCTGACCAATATCTCATCCCTAAACCTGACCTTCATTTTTTATTGAGACAAAGTCTCACTGTGGAACCTGGGCTGGTCTCAAACCTTTGATCCTATTGCCTAGGCCTTTTCAATTCTGGGATTAGAGGCATGTACCCACATGCTCTGCCCTCTTCCAAGGTTTTAGTTTTGGTTGTAGGGTCTCATGTAGCTCAGGTTCTTCTTGTGAGGAGATTACCAGTGCCTGGCTTTGGCTCTTCTAAGATCTTTAGAAAAAAGTGTATTCGTGGTGCAAGATGGCCTAGGCCATCAGTGGACATCAGTGTGCCCACTAGACATGGGATACTAATTGTCATCTTTAAGGACTGAGAGCCTGACACTTTCACAAGAGACTGATCTCATTAAGCCTGTTTTATATAATATCCTTAAGAAAATATTTTTTAAATGTGCCTTTTCAAGTCTTGGGGTTCCTAAGTGCCATTAATTTCTTACTGGATATCTATTTCTTGTTCCCTAGGCACTTTTAAATTCAGTACAGATGCTGCTGAGTTCATTCCTCAGGAGAGAAAAAATTCTGGTCTAAATTGTGGGACCCAAAGAAGACTAGACTCTAGGATTGGCAGAAGAAATTACAGTTCCTCACCTCCCTGTCACCTTCCCAGGCAGAATCCTTACGATGACATCTCTGCTATTCATCAGCACAATTACGCCTCTGGAAGCAAACCTAAGAGTCAACAGGTGTTTTTCCAGTCGTCTAATAAATCACTCAAGAACCATGGCCTTCACAATCAGCCATGGCAGAAGTTGAGGAATGAAAAACACCAAAGCAGAGTCAAGAAAGCACAAGGGCTCACTGACCAGACGTCAGATGCATCCAGTTTAGAAAGTGTGACCAGGTCAGAGAGTGGAGGAGATCCTAGGGAGCATAGCCCTTCTGAGAGTGAGAAAGATGTGGTTATTGCAGATCCTAGGGGAGCAAAGCCCAAAAAGGCAGCACAGCTTACACACAACTATGGCAGAGGGCCAAAGGCCAAAGGGAAGCTCAAATGTGAGCTGGGTAATAGAATGAGCCTGAAGTCTGAGGATGAAAACAACAGACCTGTGGGGGCTTCCCAGACTGACTTTTCAGATGCGTCCTGTAGAAAGGCTGTAGTGGATGGCTGCGTGTCGAGACGGAACGAGCAGAGAAGATACCCACAGAAAAGGCCTCCCTGGGAGGTGGAGGGTGCCAGACCACGACCAGGCAGGAACCCACCCAAACAGGAAAGTCAGCGACATATAAATTCAGGACCTAAAAACAACATGCCCCCCATTCCAAAGGATAATCTCAGAGAAAGACCAACAAAGTCAGCCTGTGACACCGGGAATTTGACCGTTGTCAACAAGTCTTCCAGAAGGATTGACCAAGAGAAGAATGCGGGAAGGAGACAGGACCCTCAAGTGCTTTCTCCTTTCCCCAGAGGCAAGCAGAGCCATGTGCTGAAGAATGTGGAAACACATACAGGTCAGTGTGCCTGGAGGGGACGGAAGATTGCTTGAGGGTAATTTTCAAGCACTACACTCATAATTTAGAAACCGTAAAATAAAAAAACGGTAGCAGTGA
Source organism: Ellobius talpinus (assembly GCA_001685095.1). NCBI lineage: Eukaryota > Metazoa > Chordata > Mammalia > Rodentia > Cricetidae > Ellobius > Ellobius talpinus. Next base: position 19,060 of record LOJH01014140.1, on the reverse strand, counting down.
AGTCTACCTTAATTCAGCACCTGCTTGGATCCTGCCACTACCCATTGCTGCCCTCATTGGTAACCTCTTTTGTTTGTGTTTGAGACAGGGTCGTAAGCTCTCTACCACTGAGTTGTAACCCCAAATCTTTATTACTTGAGGCAGTCTTAAATTACCCTGGGTGTCCTTAAATTTACTCTATAATCCAGGCGGGGCTTGAACTTATGCTCCTCCTGCCTCAGCATCCTGAATAGCTGGTATTACAAACCTGGACCACCAGGCCCAGCACTCTTTCGGTTTACTGATTTTCCTCCAATAAATTTTTGTGTAAGGGCTTTAAATGTAGCTAACGATGATACAGCTCTCTGGGTTTCAGATTATTTTTGAGTTATGGTAGCAGAAGCAGGACATGGTAACATTTCGTTGATTACAGTTGGTGCAGTCTCTCCTCATCTTGTTTGCTCCACTGCAGTGGTTCTATGTCCTGTCTTAATTCCTTTTTCAGCTCATATTCGCTCCATCAGCAATGAACAGTTTTTCCAAAACACATCCTGAACGCATCACTCGTCTGTCTTGGGTCCCATCACTGTAGGTTCTGACTTCTGTCTTCTGCTGCCGTGCTCTGTCATTTTCCTCCAGATTCCTTCCTGCTCTGTCTGCTGTTGGATGCAGTTCCCTCTGTCTAGGGCTACTACCCCCTTGGCTCACTGTTACACTTTTTTGTTGTTCATTTGATTTACTTTGTGTTCATTTTTTCACTTTTCATTTTTTTATGTGTATGGCTGTTTCACCTGTATGTATATCTGTGTATTATGTGTGTGCCTGGTGCCCATGAAGGCCAGAAGAGGTTGTCAGACTCCCTAGAACTGAAGCTACAGCTGATTGTAAGCCACCAATTCTGGGAATCAAACCCAAATCCTCTGGAAGAAGCAGCCTGTGCTCTTAAGCACTGAGCTAGCCCTCCAGCACCCTTATTTTTTGTTTTTGAGACAGGATCTCACTCAGTGTGTAACCCTGGCTAGCCTGGAACTTGTTATGTAAACTAGGCTGGCCTTGAACTCAACAGAAATCTGCCTGCCTCCTGAGTGCTGGGATTAAAGATTTATTTTGTGTATGCACCTGAGTGTATTTATATGCATCACTGTGTGTACCAAGAAGCCCTCCGAGGCAAGAAGAAGGGCATTAGAACCCCTGAAACTTCAGTTACAGGTGGTCATGAGCTGCCACAGGGGTGCTGGGAACTGAACTCAGGTCCTCAGCAAGATTGGCACACCACTGAGCCATCTCTTCAACAGTAAACTCCTTTAGACAGGAGCTCACTGTGCATCCCTGGCTGGCTTGGACATCCCTATGTAAACTCCCAGAGTCCCTCTGCCCTTCCAAGCACTAGGATTGAAGGTTTATGCTGCAGTTCCACTTGTGAATGTAGATGTTTCGAAAGCTAGTTGAGTTACATATCCAGGGAGCCTTTTCTTATCCCTATAGTATTGTTTCTTCCAGTCTTTAACAAGCTTGTCTTTTTTATCACTATACATACTTCTGTTTCCAAATTTATTACTTGAAACCATAATTTGTGCCCTTAATCTCAGCACTTGGGAGGCAGAGGCAGACAGATCTCTTAGTTCGAAGCTAGCCTGGCCTACAGTGAGTTCCAGGACAGCCAGGACTACACAAGAGAAATCCTGTCTCAACCCACCCCCACCCCCAAAAAAGGAAAGAAACCATAATTTATCTCCATGACAGTGTTTGGAGTCACTATTTATAAAAAAAAAAGAGTCTTTCCTTTTTTTTTTTGAGTCTCCCTATGTAGTAGCCCTGGCCTCTGGATGCTGGAATTAAAGGAATGCACCACCACCACCTCACAGATATATGTTGGTTTCTTTGTTTTTAGATATGGGTGTCCCCTGTGTAGCCCTAGCCTGGAACTTGTTATATATAGGCTGACCTTAAACTAACAAAAATATTTCTCTGCCTCCTAGTGCTGGGATTCCAGGCATGGGCCACTATCCTTGACCTAGATACAGTATCTTTCTTTTTCCTTGTGGTGTTCTTGCTTCACACAGCTCTTAGAACATAGTTGAGAGTCAGTTCTGATGGGTCCACAGAACTTGTGTTGAACTAAATACTCTCCTGTAAGGATGTTCTGAAGCATGTGTCTCTTCACAATCACCGTCCTGCCCCCTTCATTACAAATAAACCTTTTATACTATTTGAAGACATTCTTCATTTTGCACTGAGTGTGTTATTACATCAAGTCAAAGAGCTAGGTATGGCAGCGAGCATGCCTTTAATACTAGCACTGGAGAAGACTGAGAACAGACTGCTACTTAGCAAGACCCTCTGTGTATTGGGGGTGGGGATAACTTCAGTATGTAAGCTCTTCCTCATGAACTTTAACCTTTGTTGATCTCCTTTTGGTTTATTGTGAGCCTTTGACCTAATCAATGATGCTGCCCCAAAAAAAGACCTGCCCAAGGCCTGTTTTTTCACTGAGCTCCCCGCACCTCACTCCCAGTGTTTCTCTGTGTAGCCCAAGCTGCCCTTGAACTCAGATCCACCTGTCTTGCCAGGCGGTGATGGACAGTGGCCCCACACCTTTAATCGCAGTACTCGGGAGGAAGAAGCAGGTAGATCTATGAGTTCCAGGCCAGCCAAAGCTGTTATATGGAAAAACCCTGTCTCAAAACAAACAACAAAAAAGCTGGAGGTGGTGGTGTACACCTTTAATCTCAGCACTGGAGGCCGAAGCCCCCAAGTGTTGGGATTAAAGGCATGCATCATCGCCTGGCTAGTTTTCTGTTTTTTAAAACAGGTATTTTATGTTACTTGGGTTGTCTTTAAACTTTCTGTGTAACCTAGCCTGGCCTTGAACTCCTGCTTCAGTCTTAGTGCTAGATTACAGGTATGTGCCACCAGGCCAAGTGTTAGCCTTGTGTCTTTGTTGTTTGTGTGCTGGTTGGGTTTTTTTTGTTTTTGTTTTTGTCAGCTTGAAGCAAACTAGCATTATCTGGAAGTGGAAATTTCAATTGAGAAAATGCCTCCATCAGATTGAACTGTAGGCAAGTCCATGGAGGCATTTTCTTGATTAATAATTGATGTGGGAGGCCCACCCCATTGTGGACAATGCCATCCCTGGGCAGGTAGTCCAGGGAGATGTAAGAAAGATAGCTGAGGTCTAGAGAGATGGCTCAGCAGTTAGGAGCACTGGTTACTCTTCCAGTGGGTCCCGGTTCAATTCCCAGCAACCATATGGCAACTCACAACTGTCTGTAATTCCAGTTCCTGGGGATCCAACACCCCTATACAGACATACATGAAGGCAAAAAAATGCCAATGCACATGAAATAAAAATAAATTTAAAAAGAGAGCTAACTAAAGGTGAGTGTGAAGACAAGCTAGTGAGCAGTGGTACTCCATGGCTTCATTCCTGCCATGTGTGCCTGCCCTGGCTTCCTCCACAGTAGACTAAACTTGAGCTAAAATAAATCCTTTCCTCCCCAAGTTGCTTATGATAATGGTGTTTTATCACAGCAGTAAAAAGCAAGCTAGGATAATTTGTTTCTGATTTTGTTTTTTAAACTCAAGGACAGTTTTTATTGAAGTTTAAAACAAAAACCCCCAGGAAAGCAAGCTGTAAATCTCAACAGCTGCCTATAGAGAAGAATGGAGAAAAGAATGGGTGGGGGAGGGTGCTCCTGAGTCAAGCCGGTGTGGAGGTCAGCCCTGTGTCAGCAGCAGAGCTGAGCTGCAGAGAAAGCTTAGAACAGGGACTTGTTTGTTTTTTGAATTAGTCATTTGGTGACTGGACCTTAGTGTAAGGGTCTGAGACTTTTGGTGGGGAGTTGGGGGTTTGTTGGTGTATCTGAAAAGTTTGCAGTCTGTTAGCATTCAGTCAGGTAGGTCTCTGTGTCTACAGGTTATTCCAGTGTGCTGTGTCCTTTCACTGACATGCTGTTCAACTAGAGTCAGACAGTAGACACAGTCACGGCTCAGAAATGATGGGAGGCCCTAGTGCAAAAGGGCTTCTGGGAAATGAAAAAGAGCCATGGTCAGACAGGACTTGTAGCTAACATGGACAAGTCTTGGCACTGAAACCTGATAGTTAACCAGCACAGAGCAGCTCTAGAATTCCACTACTCCCATATTTTACACATTAGACATGCTTTGATAAAACCTAAGAGGAAGGTATTATTGCTAATGAGAGATTTATATTTCTCTAAGACCTCTTTGGAGCCATTCATTGTTTTGTTGTGTTTTATTGTGGGTGCCCAGTATTTCCAAGGTACCACTCTAATAAAAATCTTGGTTCCCAAGGAGAGTATATTCTGTGTGTATAGTTAGATAATAAGCAATACGTATAATACATAATACATGGTTTATCAGATAGATTTTGTTTTCTTTTTATGAGACAGGGTCTGACTGTGGCCTAGGTGAGCCTCTGAGTCTTTATCCTCCTATCTCAGCCTGGAGTGCTGGGATTACAGGACTGTACCATGCCTGACACTGTCAGGTAGCTGTAAATATTGAGGGAAAATATGGTGTGCAAGAAGAATAGATTGTGTTCAGGGGGTGAATTGTAACTTTTCTAAGTGTGCTGAGGACTGTGAATGAGAAGTCACATTTTGAGTAAATACCAGAGTGGATGAGGAGCTGAGCCACACAGTTATCTAGGGCAAGTCTTCTGGGCACTGGATGGAGCATAAAGCCCCCAGGCAGGAGTCTACCTGGCAGTGAGAAAAGATGAGCAGTGGGACTGGGAGGAGGAGGTGAGGCCACTGTGAGGCTCTGGGCTTTTACAGTCACCAAATAAGAACTACTGAAAAGGGACTAGGAAGATGGTTAGCATTTAAAAAGAGCACTAGCTACTTTTGTAGGGGACTCAGGTTCAGTTCTAACACACACATGGCAACTCACAACAGTATGTAACTCCAGTTTCAGAGGATCTGACACTTCTGGCCTCTGAGGGCACCAGGCACCCACACATACATATAAAATTTTTGTTTGTTTTGTTTTAACTGGTAAGCTCTGACCAGAAGAGTACACCTAAGAGCGCCCACCTCTGTACCAAAGCTGGGGATTGAACCCAGGGCCTCTTGGTGCCAAGCAAGCACTCTTACTACTGAGTTGTATGCCTACCTTCTTTTCCTTTTTATTTTGAGACAGTGTCTCACCAAGTTGCCTAGGCTAGCTTGCCATTCTGTATCAGGTAGGTCATAAACTTGTGATCCTCTTGCTCGAGCCTGCCTAGTAGCTGGGATTGCTGGCTTACAGCCTCTGGGCCAAATTTAATTTACAGTTTGCTGTTCTTATTGCTGGGGTCTAAAGGAAACAGAAAGCAGCTTAGACCAGAGTGGGAGCAACAGAAATTAGATTCTAGACATAGTCTGCAAATTTGCAAATTGCTGATATAAGACCCTGTCTCAAACTCTAAATAAATAAGCAAATAAAATGACAACTGCAAGGTAAACAGATGATTTACTCTTGTTTATTCAGTGCTTCCTATTCTTTATTATTTGTGGGGTTTTGAAACAATTTTTTTTTAATTTTATTGATTTTTTTTTCTTGAGCTCTACATTTTCCTCTGCTTCCCTCTTTTCCTCTCCCCTCCCCTTCAACCCTCTCCCAAGGTCCCCATGCTCTCAATTTACTCTGTCTCTCTTAGGGTCCTCATTGTTGTCTAAGTTCTCTGGGATTGTTATTTGTANGAGTGAGTACATGTGATAATTGTGTTTCTGGGTCTGGGTTACCTCACTCAAAATGATTGAAACAAGGTTTTATTATATAGCCCAGGCTGATCTTGAAATCGTGCTCAAGTGAGACTCCTGAACCCTAGGACCACAGGCCTGAGCTATAACTCTCAATAATCTGGGTGGACTTGGGAGAATGTTTCCTCCATTATAGGAATCCCTTCCTAAATGTGCTTTCTCAGTCCTGTCTCAGCAACTTCTGCCCATTCTCAGCCTCTAAGTCTGAATAACCATTTATTCAGAACCAGGTATCCCTTTAAGTCTGTTAGAATATATTGTCAAATGGCTTGTTTCTCTGTTGACTAAAGTGAGAAATGGTTTTCTTTGTTTCAGTTTGTTTATGTTTTTTTAAGCAGGTTCCCTAATTGAGCAGCTAACTACAGAAAAATACGAATGTATGGTGTGCTGTGAATTGGTTCAAGTTACAGCCCCAGTGTGGAGCTGTCAGAGCTGTTTTCACGTCTTTCATTTGAACTGCATCAAGAAGTGGGCCCGGTCTCCAGCATCTCATGCAGGTCAGTTATTTATGTTTCCTGAGTTGTTTTTGTGCACTTCTTTAATAAACCTGGCTTTAAAATGCTAGCCAGGAGGTGGTGGCCCACTCCTTTAATCCCAGCACTCGGGAGACAGAGGCAGGTGGGTCTTTGTGAGTTCAGGCCAGCCTGGTCTACAAAGCAAGTTCCAGGACTTGCTGCATAAGAGAGACCCTCTCTTGAAGAAAAAAAAATTCTTAAGCATTTATCTATAGGTTAGAATGTTACTTTATTCTCTTGTTTTATGATGGGACTTAAGTTGTAGATCTTAAATAAACCAGCTAAACATAACTACGAAAATATTTAGGGTATGGCTGTGAAATCAATAATTTTTTAATTGGAAATGGTAGGTTTCATACTAAAGAGCCATATGGTAGGAGAGAGCCAACTCCTGAAAGTTGTCCTCTGATCCCCGACATGTGTCATGGCTAGAGCACACACACTAAAGAAAATGTAATACCAAAATGATTTGAGGAAGCATTCATTACCAGGTGTAGTGGCTCACGCTTTAATCCCAGAACTTGAAGAAAGGCAAAGGTGGAAGTGAGTTTGAAGCCAGCCTGCTCTGCATAGCAGGTTTCATGCTAGCCAGAGCTACACAGTAAGACGCTGCTCCCCAAAAAAACCCGTGTGTGTAGTTTGCTTAGACATTTATATAAATTGTTTAGTTTATCCTTCAGATATTAGGTTATTTCTGCATATCACAAATTTCTGTGGTATTATAGGCCTTTCCATTATAGGTAATGCAGATCTTGCTGATAATGTGCTCCCTGTGCAGTGGCTTTTTAATTCAGGACATAAGGATTTTCCTGTATACCCAATAGTTTTTCTCTTCAAGTCAGTATTCAGTTAATATTGAAATTAGAGATGATGAGCAACATGGATACCTACTTGATTCACCATGTTAGTAGGTCTTTGTAGCCTGAATAGAGTATTTAATGAAGCATTCAACAATGATTTATTTGCTTTTTTTTCTTTTTTTTTTAAAGGGAAAACTAAATCCTTTTTTTAACATTTATTTGTTTGTTTATTTATTTATTATGTATACAATATTCTATCTGTATTCCTGCAGGCAGAGGAGGGCACCAGACCCCATTACAGATGGTTGTGAGCCACCAT
>LOJH01014139.1:1537-24333 GCA_001685095.1 Ellobius talpinus | reverse complement strand
AAAATTAAAACCTTCCTTTTCATTTAGACAGAAAAGGGGAGGTGATGTGGGTTTTCCCTCTGTATGCTGTGATTACCATTGATTAATAAAGAAGCTGATTTGGGCTTATAGCAGGGCTAGGTGGGGAAAACAAAACTGAATTCTGGGAGAAAGAAGGCGGAGTCAGGGAGATGCCACGTATCCACTGCCAGGGACAGATGCACCGGAACCTTGCCAGTAAGCCACAGCCACGTGGCAATGCACAGATTAATAGAAATGGGTTAATTTAAGATATAAGAGTAAGCCAGAAACATGCTTAAGTTATTGGCCAAAAGGTATTGCAAATAATATAGTTTCTGTGTGATTATTTCGGGGCTGAGCAATGAATGAGTGGCCTCTGCCAACAACAGGTGATCTAGATGAAGAAGCATCCTGTCATCAGGCTGAGCCTGGCTCAGTCACCAGGACTTAGTTGTTGCTCCACCCTGAATGAGAACTGGGGGCTAAGGGCCTAGGGGTTAGGAGTTTCCCCCCTCAGTCCCCTCCTGTCCTCCCTCTTCTAGCCAAGACAACTGATTGATTGACTGATTGATTGCCTTTATCAGTGTAAATACCTCCTCTACCTTCAGGAAAATTTCAGCTGAGTTGCACAGAAGGGCTAGCCAGGGCCAAGTTGCCTCAGGGCTGGAGGAAGGGCAGGAGCCTCTGGTTTTTACAACACTCCTGTGATCTTCTGTGGCCCCAGGGAACTTGAAATTGGAACTTTGGACACTAGAGAATTAGCTGGTGTGACCTCAGAGAATATGGAGTCAGAATTCTGGCCTTTATGACCCCAAATGTTCCTTTGGCCAGACTCACAAAGAGGTCTTTTCATCGCACTCAATAGAAAGGGCATTTGGCTGCTGCCAGCCTCAGCTTCTTTTTTCTTTTTCAAATCATTGTGACACTTTGACTCTGACTTTTTCCTTCTAAGACAGCCAAGATGTGTTCACGTCCTCCCATATTTGAGATTCTTCCTGTGAAGTCACTGAAAGCAAGGAACCAGATGCTGGCCCCACCTTTCCCAGAGCTAAGATACCTTAGCCTGGCCTACAACAAGGTAACTGCTTTTGCTGTTTCCTTGGGGCACAGATGGGAGGAAGGGATGTGAACCATTCTGGCTTGAAGCCTAGCAATTTCTTCCCTGCATACAGTGTGGCTCTGGTTCTCAAGGCAGGGAAGGCTATTTGGCACTTGCCGTGTACTGGCCTTTGCACTACGCACTGGGGGTACACATCTGAAGACCTCCAGACTGGGGCTGGAGCTTGGTTGATAGAGTACACTCACATGTGTTAAACCCAGGGTTTCAGTGCCCAGTATGGCATAAAGTAGCTGTGGTGGCACATCCCTGTGATCCTTCCACACCAGAGTTAGTGGCAGGTGGATCAAGGTCAGCTGCTTGGTGAGTTTGAGGTTAGCCTGAGCAAGAGAGACTATGTAAAAGAAAAAGCCATGGGCCTTCAGAGCTTGTCAGCTGAGAGACTGACACCGGACAGGCAGTCACAATGTCAGCATGGTTGGTGCTACAAGGAATACACAGCACCATGAAGCAGTGTATGATGCTGGGTCTGACCTCATATTTGGCCAAGGAAAAGTGGTGTCTGAGCTTAGATCTGAGTCATCGAGTTTCATCAGGTGAAGGGGTTGGGGGAACACAACAGATTGAAAAGTCCATGTGTCTGACTTCAGCTGTTTCCTCTCTATCTAGTACATCCAGATCTTGTTTGTTTTCTATAGATTCTTGGTTGTTTTCTTCTTGGAGAACAAATGCAAGCACTCATGCACACTACATGTGTCCATCTACTGAGCTACGCCCCAGCCCCTATGTTTTTCGTTCACCTAAAGTATTTTTAATTTTCCCTGTGGTTTTGTCTTTGACTTGTGGGTTCCATGGGCATGGGTCTATGTCTCTACCCCTGCACTTGTGGCCTACGTCATCTGTGCTAAAGCACATCCCTTTCAGACTACAGGCTGTGAGAGTGGTTCTCTGCTGCTCCCGTCTGCAGCTCTCAAGTCTTCCCTCTGCATCTCTGGCTGATCCTATTAGCTTCTCTGCTTCCCAGCAGACTACTGTTGCTTGTTCCTTGGCACTTGCCAGCCCAAGATGGGCTCCAACCCCAGCCTTGGGCAGCACTGTGGTCCTGCCTCTCCAAGACGGCAGCTCTTGTGGTCCTACCATGCTGCCCCCATGGCAGCAGATCTCTACTGTGCAGGACCCAGGTGCTTTTCTACTCCACCTCAGGAGTAGCAAGTGCTCCCTTTCCCAGATGCCATGTCTGGGGGTTGGCTGTTCTTTCAGGGCAGCAGGGGGCCACTGCCTCTCCTGCAAGGGCAGCTGTTCTCCCCCAGGCATATGTTATGCCACATGATGCTGTCCCACAATGAAGCTTTCTGTGGTCTTGTCATATCACACACCACAGCCACACCCTCAGGAGCCTCATTGCCTTGCTCTGAGCCACAGCTTGATATTAACAATTCATTGCAGTCTTTAGTTGATTAGTCCTTAAAGCACACATAGCCCTGGCACGGACCACAGGTGAGCCAGTGTCCCACTTGCCAGGGCTTCTCTGAGACCAGAGTTCTCTGCCAGCTTCACAACAGTTGGGACATGGCTTGCCCGGCTTGTTCTTGTTGGGGTGGGGTAGTGCTCCTGTGTCCTGACCATCATACTGTATGACAGCACTGTGGCCCCCTCGTCAGTTGCCTGGTACGAGTGTTAGGCTGTGTGTTACTTACACATATATCCTTGGCATCCAGAATAACAGGATGCACGGTGCGCACTAAGACTTCATGAATGCTGCTTGTAGCACACCACAGACACAGATACATGTTTCAAAACCAGTGTTTGGCTTACTAGAGGTACAAGCTTTAAAAACCAATTCTGCCTCCAAACAGAAGTTCTCTCCCCCAGATGTTCACTTAGAAGTGTTGTGTCAAAAGCAAAACAGCCATTTTAACTCAAACTTTAACCAGTATTTAATAGCTCATAGATTTGTTATATTGCCTTTAACCCAGTGAGGTTGGATAGAAATTGGAGGCTATCACTGAAACCTGACTGTGCCTGTGAAGTCATCTGACTCACCCCGTAGGGAGCAGCTAGCCTGGGATCAGATTCTGCCTGCCAATCAGCTAGCCCTGAGTCCATACCTTTCAGCTACGGCTTGGCATCACAGAACATCTGACAACCACATGCCCTGGGTGCCACTCAGCTTCCTTTGTATTTTAATTATAAACAGGATCTTGTATCTTGACTGAATTAATTTACATATCCCATTGTAGTGCTTGCCTCTCCCTGTGCCATCCTGGGCCACTATTACACACACCACAGGCAAGCCTGGAGACTGAGCCTCCTTCTCTGGGCTCTAGCGCACAGGCCCACAAGTTTTTTGGTAACGTGTTTTCAGCATGGTAGGCATGCATTCTGCCACTGAGCAGCATCCCCAAACCCAGCATTTTTTTTAAAATAAAGGGCCAGACGATAGATCAGTCTGTTGTCGCCCCTTAGCTCTGCAGAGGTTATATGATTACAAGGAGCAAGTTGGTGATCTATTGAAACTGAGTGAGCCAATGGCTTGCTTCGGCCTCTGGACTGAGTGGCCTTTATATTTTCAGGTACATTCAACAAGGATAGTGTTTCATGATGTGTTAAAATTATATGGAATTAAATTTCAGAGTCTATAAATAAAATCTTACTGCAAAAGAAACACTCTAGCTATTTGCTCATGAATTGTCCAGGGCTGAGTCAGGAGCAGAGACTGTGTCCCAGCATTTACTGCCTGGCTCTTCACATGAAGTTTAGTGGCCTATAATCTTGAGAACCAAGTGCTGGGCTAGCTGAATGACCAGCCATGAGAAGGCATTTGCTCCAGTGCAGTCCAGTGAGGATCCAGTAGCCATCTGAAGAGTCTATCTTTCCCCTGCAACCCTTCTGCCTCTGTGTCCCTGCGTCCAACCGCACTCTGGGCTCCTCTGAAACCTACCGCTGTCCCCATGTTCTAGCTACTCTGCTTAACAATGCTTGTGTGAATTTTGTCATGCAGTCTGGCCTGACCACTTACAGGCTAAGAGCACAGGAGAACTGTAGCCCCTGGCCCCAGCCAGTCCTGAGATGTCCAGCCATGAGATGGTGTCCCTTGCTGTGGCTCAGCTTCATTCCATTTGATAGGTGGATCCCTGCCCACTGGTGCTCTTCACCTGATCCATCGGTGCCTGGGGCAATGGAAAGAAGCCAAGGAGCGTTTCTGACGGAATCCTGGGGTTTGCAGGTTTGCCATGAGGAAGACCATCTGCATCCACAGCCAGTGCCGTCTGTGCCAACCCTCAAGGCTCTTTGACACAAATGCTTCTGATTATTTGGCCACCAGTATCCTTGATACTCTGGATATGTTCAGTGTGGATAAGAGAGAGATTTCTAACTCTTAAAGATGCAGCAATGAGGGCTGGAGAGAGGGCTCAGCTGTTCAGAGCACCTACAGCTCAAAACCAACTGTAATTCCAGTTCAGAGAGATCCGACACCCTCTTCTGGCCTCTGAGGTCACTGTACACATGTGTCACACAGGCATACACGCAGGCAAAACACTCATATAATTAAGCAGTGGTAACAGAATCTTTAGACAGGAATGCCTGAGCAGGCAATGGTGCAGGGATAAGGCATGGCCTCCTGTCCATCATTCTCACATCTGTCCTGCAGCCATCCTTACCTGGGTGGGGAGCACTGACTAACATGTCTCCTGCCCTTGTTCCAGATCACAAAGGAGGATGCTGTCCTGCCAGCAGCTCTCTTCCCCTCTCTCTGTGAGCTTGTCTTCCACAACAACCCTCTGGTAGCCCATACACGAGGTATGGCGGCCACGGATCTGTCCCCCAACCCAGAGCTCAGCTTTAGCCCTCGAACCCTCACTCTAGCCTTAGAAGCTAAGGTGGGGATGGAGCAGGCCAAGGAGGGGAGGGGGCTTGTCTGCCTGGAGAGTGGAGCACAGTAGCCACGGCACACAGGCACTAACCTCAAGAACTTTGGTAGAAACCAAAGTTCACAGTGGCTATGGTCTGCTCAAGGTAATTCAAGAAGAAAAAAAAAAGCTGGGCATTTTGAATTCTCTCGCCCTTATTTGAGCTCTATAAGCTGCACCCTGGTTGCAGAGCAGGGCTCTGTGGTCCCATTTCCAGTTCTATCTGGGGTTGGCACAGCTGCAGGGCTAGCTCTGCCAGCATTCTGAATGCAGTTCTGTGGTGCCCACCATCTTCTGGCCAAGACCTACCAGCAAGAGGTCTGCTCTAGCCCTGGGTCTGCTGGGACACCTTGCTACACTTTGTCACCTTAGCCTCTGAGTCTCACTTTCCCTGCTTATAGACCAGGAATAACTAGGGTCGAAAAGAGAAGTACAATTACATCAACACATACAAAGGAATATGAACAGTGCCAAACACACAGGAAGCCTCAGGACATACTAGCCAATTGTCAATCATCTTGTTTTCCTCCACAACACCAGGGATCCCACCACTGCTAAAGAGCTTCCTCCAGGAGCGCCTGGGCATCCGCTTAGTGCGAAGGAAACTGGTAAAAGCTAAACACCATATTTTGATACCTCGGAAGGAATCACGAAAGGTAAGTCTTCCAACAGGACCCTGACCCGGGGAAGTGGAGCCTGTTTTAACATGCGCACTGGCTTGGGCATGAGAACACCCCTCCCCAGCCAAACCTGGAACCTCTCTCTCCATTGACTCCTGTGCCTTCTTTTCTTGTTAGACAGAGCTAGAGGCAGGGGTGATAAGATGGAGAGCCCTCAAGAGGAGGGAGAATGGAGAGCCTTGGAGGTCACTAAGTCAGTGACCCCCTAATTTTACAGAAAAACTAGGGCCAGAGAAGAAGTGGGGGAGAAATCAGCCTTGAAATTAGGACCCCTCACTATCTACAGCTGTCTGAACTTGACTAGAGTTTTGATCTGAGTGGCTGGTGTCTTGGCTCTGGACCTCACAGAGCTGCTTAAAGGGCAGATGAAGGAGCCATGAAGCTACACTGACCTTAGTCACACAAGGCCCTGGTGCACGCCACAGCTCTGGGCAGCCAGAACTAGATACACAGCCCGTCGTAGGCAGGCTGGATTCTCTCACTCCAAGTGGGCTCTTAGATTCACCTCTGGGACCTTGAATTAGTAATTAACATCCTCTTGATCTAAGGGAGTTTCAGAAAATCTGTGAAAAGCACCTGTCTCCTAACGCAGACATTGCTGGTCCCCAAAGGCAGGCACATCTGTCCCTTGCCACCTGATCTGTGGCTGCTTCAGTTAATGAAGCTCTTAAGCCCCCAGAGGAGCAGAGCAAGGGTTAAAGTCAGAAATAGACGACATTATTAGGGTTTCTGTGGCATGCTCTGAGGCTCTACCACCTCCCTGTGCATCTACCATCTGCGGCAGGGGGGAGGATGCTAGTGAGCTAGATGCTGGGTACATGCCTGTCTCTTACATCGTCCATGGCTGGTACTCCACGGGGCACTCACACCTCTGTCCTCACTCTTCTCCCAAGAAAACAGGCTCAGAAAGGTGCACCAGCTCACGAGATACAAGTTAGTGTTGGGTTCAGGGTGTCCCTCGCCCTGCCTCCTGTTTAAGGTTCTGAGTAATCGAGGTATCAGCTTGTGAAAAACAAAGCACTGGGGTACATCTAGGCACACACAGCACTTGGCCCCAGAACATGGCTTAGGCCTGACGCCAGCTGAGACAGCAGCCTGTCTGCAGTGTGCCAAGAGGGGGAGCTACACATGTAGGCCAGTCCTAGGACTTTTCTCCTCAACTCCCTGGACAAAGGCATGGACAGGAGGAAAACTGAAGAGCTTTTCCTGTGAGAACACAAGAGGCAGCTACACCAGCCTAGCCCCCAGGGCTGGGGGTCGGCCCCCAGTGAGGCAGGAATGAAGACCATCAGTTCACCCTGTGGGAGGGGGAGGAGGTGGGGAGTGGTCTGCCCTGTTCACAAGGAACCCACATGCTCCTAAGTACAGTGCCCAGGGCCCAGGGCCTAGGGCCTTTCTACCCCAGTACTCAGTCTGTAAACCTAGACAAGGCACAGACAGCTCCCCCATCTTCTCGCTCCCCCCCTCCCCCACACAGGAAGACAGTGCAGGAAAGATGATGACTGACCCTGCCAGATAAGTAATTCCACAGCTCCTGAGAAACACGGCTTGGGGAAACAGCCACCCCATCCCTGTAGAAATCCCTGAGGAGAGTGAGAGGCATCTGTTAAACCCTGAAGAGTGGCACTGCTGAGAGAGTCAGGTCAGGGTGCACTGACCTGACTGTGAGGCCTAGAGCCTGGGACAAATACCTGGGAAAGAGGCCAGTTGTTCCTAGGTACTTTATAAGATTCTCACGTGAGCAACAAGAGGCCACGCGGAGGTCAGAAGACAACTTGTGAGAGCCAGTTCTCGCCTTCCAGGCTGGCAGCAAGAGCCCTCCGCACTAAGCCACCATGGTGGTATACAGTGACGCTGTGTCCTCTGGGTAGGGCACATGTGATGGCCCTCCTGCCTCCCCAGACTCCACTCTCACCATGCAGCTCATCTGAGGCTGGTGGGGCCCAGGACTCACTCCTATCTAGAGAGCCAATCTAACCCAACCTTTCTCTCATTCAGGTGAAAACCCACGTCCCCAAAGTGCCAAGGCATTCTCTGGTCCCCCATCACCTGAGCATGACCATGAACAAGCCTCCCTCAAGTTTTATGCAGGAGCCAGAGCTAGGAGCTGAGGAACTTCCCTCCACTGAAAACACCTCTCATGAGGCACTGCTGGCTACCGAGGGCCCAGAAGGCCCTTCCCTAACTCACCGGACCTTGGTGCCAATGCCTCCCATCTGCTCCGACTCCACCGTACACAGTGAGCCAGTGTCCCTTCCAAGCTGTACAGCTGGCCTCTTGAGCCCAGACCGCCCATCAGATGAAGATGCCAAAAGTACGGAGTCCATCTTCCTGACTCAGGTGCTTGTCCCCAGCTGCCTCCACCTCTGGCTGCAGTGCCCACAGGTTCCTGCACCGAGCCACCTGCACTGCTGTGGACTGTCCAGGACAGGCAGGGAAACCCGCAGGCCGTGCAGCTCTCAGGCACTCTCTGGCAGTAGTAGTAGTAGTCCTGTGGCACAGACAGTACCTCGGATCTCACTGGGATGTGGTGCTGGCCAGTTGGCAGAGGCTTGTCACTACTGTACCTTTGCTAAAGTTACCTCCCTTCTCATGCTGCCCTGGGCCCTGGGAACAAAGGTGGCTCAGCTACAGGTGCCATCTTCGAGGTGCTTATGGTCTAAAAGGAAAGCTGACAGGAACAGAACTTGCCATCTGTGCTGAGACTGAGGGAACTCAGGAATCAGGACTAAGGAAGGATGCCTCTGTTCCAACCAGGAGGGCTGGGAGAAGGGTCAAATGAGCTGCACTTCTCAGGCCATGGAAACGTTAGCAAGGTAGAGATACAGGCAAAGAGAACAGGAAGTGTGGTGCAGGGGAAGAAATTCAGATGGAACCATGAATATCCAGTGAGTGGGTCATGACCCATTTGGGGTCAAACAACCCTTTCACATGGGTCACCTAAGACCATCAGAAAACACAGATATTTACATTATAATTCATAAGTAGCAAAATTATAGTTACCAAGTAGCTACAAAAATTATTTTATGCTTGGGGGTAACCACAACACAAGGAATTATATTAAGGGGGTTGCAGCATTAGGAAGGTTGAGAACCACTGGTGTAGAGAAAGGAAATCCCCAATGTGAATGACTCAAATCCCAGATATTCTGAATTCTGAAAATTTTTATGTGCCAACATGTCCACAAGAGGAAAATTCCACACCATGAAATTTTTGTTTCATGCATAAAATCACTGAAGACATATGAAATTACCTTAGGGCTATGTATTTAAAATATACGTAAAACATCAACAAATTTTACATGTAGACTTGGGTCTCGTGCCAAGGCATCTCATCTTGTCATGTAAATATTCTAAAATATAAATGTTCTTCTCACAGGCATTTCATGTAAAGATTGTTCAACCTCCATAAGGCTAGAAGAATTGGCAGGGTCCCCCGGAACATCCTTACATGGATAGGGCATCCTGTATTGTATAAAAACTATTTGGGTAGGTCAAAATGTTCCTGGTTTACCTCAAAGCGAGAATAAAGAGCACTAAACAAGCGTCCTGAGCGTGGCATTCGAAGGCCCTTCACTGGGCCTTGCTCAGCACCAGGCCACTTGTCTGCTGCACTGCTCTTACGCGTGCACGCTGCTCCTTGACTACTGCGGCCACTGCCCTCTGTCATGGCTGGGAGTCCAGGCCTCTCCTGTGTCCCCAAGACTTGGCCCAGACTAAGGAATCACTTTCCATGGTGGGCTTTGGGCCTCTTCTGAGATTCTCCAGACTGGGCATGCCTGCTCCTGTTTGCACATTACCACCTATTCTTTCAGCCTCCTCCATGCCTCAGCTCTCCCTTATGAGGGCCCAACACGTGGGCCGTGCAGAGCCCATGCTGGGATTGGGCAGGAAACAAGTGAGTGTTTTCTTCCTGGCACAGGTGAATGAACTGCCATCCTCCACCGTCCACAGGGAAAAGTTAGAGGCGAAGGAGAATGCCCAAAAGAGACCACTAACTGCACCCAGAGAGACAAAGAGGACCCGGCGGAAGCAGCCTTCTGTCCCTATGTCCAACAAGTATGATGGCTATGAGGAGCTGCTCACGGCCAAGTCTGATCCTGCCTTTGTGGAGCCAAAGGGTATGTCAGGGCCAGGGACATCCTCTCAGCCTAGAGCAGGCCATGCCGGGCCAAGGCTGATGCTGACTCCATGTGAATGTCTGCCAGGGGGTTCTTAGTACACGGCAGCATCACACTGCCCTTTGCTGAACCTTCACTGCTTTGGGTCATGGATTTTTTCAGACTGCCTGGATTAGCCCAGTCACCCTGGGTGGAAAGTTGCTCATAGAGAAGGGTTAATGAGCAAACAAAGCCAGGTTCCTGAGTTCTCACCAGCCTCTGTTAAGGCCCAGAAGACCATCCCAAACCCTCCCCACCTGGTTTGGGGCAGCAGAGGTGCCCTCTCATCTATGATTCTATTTACTCTGATGTAACAACAGTATCTGTGCCTCCAAAAGAGCCTGCTGGGAGCCAGTCTCCTGGGAGTCACACCTATCATGTGACCCCCGAGTTTACGGAATCACTGTGAGGCCCAAAGTCTTCCCACATCAGGCTCTGAGCTCACAGGGACATTTCTTGCAATGAATGGTGAAGCATTGGGGTGGGGCTGGGGAAGGCCGCAGATGAGGAAGCCCTGGTAAATGGCTTTCTTGGGCTCTGCAGTTCTTTTCCCAGCACTGAGCAGGGTCAGGGACACCTGTTTTTGCCTTCTCTGCTAGGCATCCAGAAGAACGCACAGGCCCTGCATCGCATGCTGAAGCAGCCGCTTGTCTGCCGTTCCTCCAAGCCGAGGCTGGACACTTTCCAGAAACCCTACATCCCCAAAGAGAAGCAGGTAAGCACCTCAGCCACTGATTGTGCTCCTGAGTTTTGAGGTCTCCACCTTGGGACCCTGAGGCCTGTTTCCCAGCACTCCCTACTGCCCCCTGCCTGTCGCTATGAGTGCATGAAATGACAGACCTCCTCTTTACCTTGTGCCAGGCTGGGAGGATACCAATACCACCCGCATGGAAGACCAAAGCGCAGCTGCTGGATGACATCCTCATTCGCATGCGGGACCCTCGGAACGTCACTGAAGATCCACTGGGTATAGTGTCTACCAGGGAGGGCTGGCACAAAACTAGGAGGGAGCATGGAAAGCAGGGAAGGATGTGCAAAGTGGGATTTTCCAAGCCCTTTACAGTGTATGCAGGACAGGCAGGCAGGCAGGAAGGTGCCCGGTGCCTTCGGGTTTTGAACTAAGGCATGACTTCCCACTGTCGGGGCTGTACTGCCTCCACACACCAACATACTTTGTGTATCTCTGGGCCTGAGGAACCGGCGAGCCTGGCGCTGTCCGCTCTCGTCCCTGCAGGCGCGGTGCTACAGCGGCGCGCACAGCAGCGCCTGGTGAACCAGAAGCAGTACCGAGAGGCCAAGCGGCTGCTAAAGGAGTTCCGCGCGCGCTACAGGCAGCGGGTGCGCAGCTCTCTGCGGACTGTGTTCGCCGCCAGCCCGCCGCCCAGGCCGCCCACCCGTCGCGCACTGAGCGCGGGCCAGCCCAAGTTGGGCCGCTTCCTCGAGTTCATGGACGAGTTCTGCCAGGAGCCCACGGCCAGCGACTCGAAAGAGTAGAGCTACGTACCGCCCTCCCCAGGAGCTCTGTGCCCTGGACCGTGCCCTGCCCTGCACAGAGGGCTTGGGCTCCATCTCGCTCCGTGGTCAGCATGTGGAGCTCGGCAGGACCTCGCCTCCGAGCCCGGTGGCTGGCCCAGCAGCAATAAAGAGTGATGCTTAGAGCAATACAGTGGGTACCAAGTATTCTTGGAAGCCAGATTAGGGCCACAGTGGTAGTGTCACTAAGGAAAATCTCCACTGATTCCTGCATCCCAGAGGGCTATGAGAAACCCACCTGAGTCGCTCTTGACAGTCGTGCTGAGACAGAGAAGTAGCACAGAAAGCTCAGAAGTTAAGTGGGCTGTAGCCAGTAAGAGGTAGGGTACCAAAGCAGAGGACCCAGGCCAGACAGATTTCCCGTGAGGAAGCTTTTTTTCCATTGTGAGGGTGAAAGAAGATGGAATGGTCCCTTTTGAGATAATGGCTGGTAGAAGGTGGAGGGGCTAGTTTCCCAGGGTTCCATAATCCAGGACACAAACTGAAGACAGGAATACAAACATCTGGGCTGGGTGGGAACCTGGGCTGGGGTTGCTGCATTCTTGGTGTGTGCCCACTAGGCAGCACCTAATCCAGGAAGGTCTGGAGAAGTCCAGCAGGGATATGCTGTGTGGGACCTAAGACTTCTCCGCTGAAGACAGCTACTTCAGATTGGGGCATCAGACAGAGCTGCAGTACCCAGGGTCGAAGAATGCTTCTTGGTCCTCGGTAAGGCAGACGCCCCAAATCCAAATCACAACCATTTACACATTATTGAACTGAACTTCACAGGCATGCAAATAGCCAGTTAAAGTGCTTACTCTAAGCTGTGATCAGAGCCAGATACCCACGTGCATGTACATCACTATGCCGGCCATACCAGGTGACAAAGTAGTTAGCTCATTTGGACGTCTGACAGATAGAGGTGTAATCAGGGACCCACAGCAGCAGCCACATTCAGGGCATTTGTGCTTGGCTTGCTAGACTGGACTTTCAGGAGTTTTGAAGTGTCCATCTTTCCTTTATTGTTAGAAGCCACCCTGACAGTGACACTGTCAACCCACCAGGTTCCACTTGCGAATCTCCTAGACTGCTCCCTTCGCCAGATGTGTTATTGCCACATATTCTCAAGAATGGACCTACTACCTACCTACCCACACACACACACACCCTGTTCCTTCTTCAGTCTCCCCAGGAACAGAGCTGACTCTGAAGGATGGCAGTTTTAATGGTTATGTTACAATGAACTATGTAGCCTGACTGCCTAAGTCCCTCAGTTCCAGGTCTGCTCTCTGTACCCCCATGGCAGCCCCTTAACCAGTGTGAGGACATTCCAAAGAGGGCACACTTGTCTGGGCCAAGCACCACCTTCTTTCCCTTGAACAAGCTGAGTCTTCTCCTTGCTAAGTTTTTGATCATTCTGAGTTCCTTACTTTGGCTTCTTACCCCAGAGGCTACTTTCATAGAGAGCAAGTTCAAGCATGAGCCCCCTTTTTTTCCATACATGTAACAAAATGTTGACTGAACCCTAGCAGGAAGCCACTATGTTGTACCCCAGCTCTGCTACTACTCTAGTAAGACTTGGTAAGACGGCTCATGGTTTTCATTTTTTTCTTGTATTTTCTGAGTTTCATGTGCCCAGGATGACCTTGAACTCCCAATCCTGCTGTCTCCACAAACTCAATGCTCTTAACTTTCACCTTGAGTGCCCAAACTGAATTGTCTAGTCACCCAGAACGCTAGCGAGCAATCAGAACCCACAGATGGAGAAGCAGACTATGCTCACACCTGGAATTAGCTCAGTGGGCAAAGCGGGAAGACAGCCTGGTCACAGCAGTACAAGAGGCAACCAGCAGCTTTGGGGTCAGAGGGCCCAGCACCTAGGCTCTGCACTGCCAGGGCTGGAGTTCCCATCTGTAAAGGAGGGCACCTACCATACCTAGTTACAGGGGAATTAACAGTGTGTAGAGTGTCTTGCTACTATAGGGACCGAGTACTGTTTTCAAATATCTGCTGGCTTTTCAAATCTCCCTTGAAGGCCTTGGGCTGAAGGTCTTCGAAGATCCCACATGGGCTGGCAAAGTCTTCCAGGTTCGTTTTCCGAGTTTAAGAGAAACAGGTTAACATTTGTTCTATGTTCAGTGAAAAACTCATGTCAAAGGTGTATTTTTATGACTTTCTGAGAAATGGTTCCAAAGAAGAGTATGTTTTACAATCATATTTCTAAGTACAGCTGTAAGGGGCAAGGACGGTGGCATCCCACAAGTCACTCTTTATGCAAACTGTGTCTTCAGAGAAGTAGGAATGGTCACAAGAGGTCAGGAAACTAAATACTGTCCATTAGAATACATCAAAAGGTATATTGATTCCTTGTGGAGACCGCACCCCAGTGCCTTTCTATCCCAGGTACCTCCCTGACCCAGGACAGCACCCAAACACCTGCCTTGAGCTTAGTCCACACTGTCAGACGCAGGTCTCTCGAGACTAACCAGAAGTAGACTGTTTGCTTTCATTAAGTCTTCTTTACTGCTTTTCCAACCTGGGGTCTTGCCGGGAACAGGCGCATACACATGAAGAATGCACTTTGGTTCTGTTTTAGTTGTACAACCTCCCACTCAATTCCCTACCATTTCACTGTGGCGAAAAGCATCCCTGACAGGGCATACCTTGTCCCAAGTCCTCTGTCAAAAGGCTCTTTATGAGTCAAGGGGTTGCAGACAGCAGTGGCCGTCCACCAGGATGCAGGGCCCCTTCTCCGATCCTAATGTAAACAGGTTGAGTAAGTCACAACCACCAGACCACAAGGAGTTATAGCAGGTTGCCTAAAACCAAACAGACAACCATTTTATATTTCTAGGTGGAAAGGTTTGGCTCTTAAGACAACTATATCTGTACAGTTAAGAGTAAACAGTGTATCAGGTGCAGAGAGAGGGAGGGGGAGAGGGAAGAAGGGAGGAAAAGAACACCCACTTGTCTTGCATAGTATCTGTTTCTTGCTTTGCTGGAGCTTAGGGCTGATGGTCATGTCTGATGCAAACTGGAATCTCAGCTTGGAGGGCAAGTGCCAGCTAGGGAGAACTGACGGCTGCTACAGGAATCTGGCACCAGAAGAAGGCTACACCCTGCACAGCTCGACACCGAAGCCTGCACTGTCTGTGCTCACACTTGGTGGTAGGGAAGGGAGAGGAGCGAACCTGATCTTAGCATGGCTTTGTCTAACTCCTTCTGGACCTGAGATACCACAAAGGGGACACAAGAGTACATTTGCCCCTCAGAAGAAAAACTGGCAGACACAGAGCAGTCTGGTCACGTGGGTTTGGTGCCTCTTCCACCATCCACTTTGACTAAGTTGAAACCTCTGTGTGTTCCTATGTCTTCTACAGAACAGTCTTCAGAATGCTACTGTGAAAGGTGCATTTCTGGGTCATCAAAGAAAATGTGTGCAGCAGCCTAGTCCTTGCACCCTCCTGGGTCATGAGACTCTAAACGCTAAGTCTAGGGAGCATCCTATGGTTGAGGAGCAAAGGGATGGCTAAGAAAGGTGTAAGACCCTAAGGAATTTTATTCTGAAAGAAACAGCAAAGGCTGTAATTAAAATAACTACAACAAAATTCCATTCATTAGTTCACACTACGGGGTTTGCCCTATTAAGTACTCTGTATATTATGGATATATTCAGGGGATATAAGTACAACTTAACTGAAAGAAACAAAAACAGACATTCTAAAACCTCTGTCACTTGGGTGTCCGCTTCATCCACAAATTGTGTGACTTTCACTATTATTCTGCCCTAGAGAACTACAGCAGAAACCAGAACAGTGGGGTCTTCATTTAAAGTGGGGCTGGGTCTGGTCCAGCTTTAATATCCCACGATGGTGAGCTAGCCTCTACCCTCTCCTGATGGCTCTCCACTTCAGTGACAAGCTAGGAAGAAGAAACCCAGGTCACTGCCGGTTCTGGTGAGAGGTCAGCTTGGGGAACGCATTAGGAGATCACTAAAATGAAGAATGGGCTTCTTTGGCCCTGCCAGTGATCCAGACCTGTCTCATTTCTTAGGACTTGATGTAAATGCAGCTTCTGAACAGGGTGACTTCTATAATCACTGCAGGAGAACATCCACTCTTCCCTGGGAAAGTTACTTAGGGAACGGGAAAAGGCAGAGTTAACCAGCTCATAAATACTGACGAGGTGGGAAATGTTGCTGGTGGCAGGCTAAGTGCTAATTCTCACTGCTATAGAGGAAATGGCTGTTCAGAGATCATTAACACACTCTCTGGCCAAACACACGTGCACGCACAGTGTACTAGATACACCCCCTCCCAACGGGGACTATCCTATGGTCCAGCACAGGGAGGGGTGGTCTAAGAGCTCAAAAGTGCCTACTGAATGAACACAGCCTTCAATCAGCAGCTGCCCATGTTAGTCAGTGGCTAGTTTGTAACCAGACAATAATTAATGAAACAGCTTTACTCTCTGAGGGGCATTTTATCTTAAAAAATAACAAAGGACATTTATGACCAGTATACGCTCCCTACAAAAGAGTTTTGGATTTTTTGTTTTGTTTCTTTTAACAAATAAGGTCAGTTAGGAAAGAATTCCTAGACAAGCCTCAGCCAGACTTAACTTTTTTTTTAAAAAAAATTTTTTTTAAAGAGGTAACTAAGGGACAGAGGTCAGTTGCTGGTTGAATAATCCCTGACTTGATACCAATCCATCTGGTCCAGATGACTTCTTCCAATATGTACAGTCAGCTACTCATGAATGTCACTAAGGTTACCTCTCTGGAGAAGGGCTACCAAACCCTTTTGAGGAATGGCACATCTCTTAATGTCCCATCAGAAAGACTCGCCCTCCTCTTACTCATAATTTCCTCTTTAATAAGAAAACAAAAGCAGCGGAATGCACACACAGAAGGAGCACAGTAGAACAAGGGTCTTTCACTCTAGCTCACCAGCTCCCCCAACCACTCTTATTTCCCGTGTCTCTCTACTCTGTAGGAACCCATGTCAACAACTGTAGCTGTGAAGGACTTCAGTGACCAAGTGTCCAGTGACTGCATGCGAGAGCACCTTACATGCAGCGCTTTAGTAGTTCTCCCACCTTCGAAGCTAAGCGGACAAAAAAGGAAGCCTTTCCTCCTCAATGTAAACTGCTCTGCCTTGACTTCAAGAACCGCTGCTCAGCAGGAAGTGTGGGAAACACTGTCCACAGCACACCGGGTTTCGGGGTGCACAGGGACGGCCCCAGGCCAGCCCAGTGTTCGCAGCACCCGCTCAGCAGCAGCACCGCACCTGCAGCCACACTTGTCACCACCGTTGTACACACTCTTAAAGTCAAGGCAGTAACTAGGGGCAGGGGGATATTTAAAATATATATTTCTCATCTATTAAAAATATTTTATCTTTTTCCCAAAACCAAAAATTAACTCCAACTAAAAGTGTTTTTCTAATGGTCAATGGCATATAAAAGAGTGGCATGTGGAAAAATAAGTGTCTTTGCTACTACCCAGTAAGACTAGCCTTCCAATAATAATTACTAAGATCATAAAAGAAATATATGAAATGGCAAAAATTTCAAAGTTTTCTCTAATGGAATCTCCTTGTATCTTCAGACCAGGGCCAGCCCTCCTGTTTGGGGCATTAACATGCCTTCTAGCAGCCCCTAAAGCCTGAAGTTACCTGGGACAAGAAGTAAAGTGGTATGACTATAAAGTAATGAGACCATTGCATGTTTTAAAACCACACCCACATCCCAAGACTCTCAGTTCCCCACCAGAGCAGCCTCTGAAGCCACCTATCTCGGTGATGGCCATACACATCCAGCATCCCCGGTCAGTTCTGAGCTGCAGAGAAGGAGCTCCGTCTGCTTCAAGGGACAGCTTTCTTGGGACTCCATGTGCTCCTTCCCCTCCCTAGGAACTTCAACCACCTTTGGGCTAATTCCAAATCTGAGGTTTTTCTCTTCTACAATCCCAAAAAACTGACATCTGCCCCAAGGAAACAGCACTACAGGTAACCTCCCTCAGCCACTGAGGAGGGGGTTATCCTCTAGCTATTTCTACACTTTGAATGTTTCAGAAACTCTCTGATCAAAGGCAACTCACTGGAGAATTATGCAGTATCCTGCTGGGACCTTTCAAGGGAGACAGCATAGGGTGGGTATAGAAGCTCTGGAAGGTTTGATAAAATGCCAGTCACATGACTATGGTAACAGCTCATACAGACAAAGGGAACGCCAGCCCACCTGAGAGTCCCTAAAATCCTATCAGAATCCCTATTCTCACTGAGCCCAGAAGGGCAGAAGCACCAAGCACCACCAGGGATGCAAAAGACACATGGTGTCAGCTGCTAAGAAAAATAAACCCCAAAGGTCCATGGGACTGAATTTACCAGCTGCACCCAGCTAGATACCTTGTTTCCACAGTATGGGAGTCTCAGCAATGACCTTTGCCTGACTCTGGGGCAAGTTTTTCATGATTTTTTAGACCAAAATTTCAGATAGCCATCGCCAAGTGGAAAGTAGTAAGGAAACCTCACAGCTATCTCAGGCTAGGACTCCTGGGGAGGCAGAGCCTGCAAACGGGGTCGGTGAGACCACTGCAGTTCTACCGTTTACATCTCAGCAACGTTAACTGCTCCGAGCAGGGCTTCGCACTGTCACACTCAGTGCCCAGCCAGTCTCCCTAGGTCGCCCTGGCATGCATGCCCTCAGGCACCCTGTGATTGTGGAGAATCCAGGAGACACAGTGGTCAGCCTGGGTGACACCACACAGCAGCTGAGAACCTCAACACCTGCACTGCAGCTTCATCAAGCTGACACCAAGACCAGGTGTCAATCACAACATCAGTCAAATGTCATAGTTTAGACAGGGAATGCAAATTAACTTGTGGAGAAGCAAAGGTTCTAAGCTCAACTGATTTAGGTATGTAGAGTCACACAGGGAAGAGAGACGAACATGATCACCTGTTCATCTGGGATCTTCCCAAGCACTGCACTGCTTGTCTTTGAAGAGTGGATCTTTATCTGCAAGGGTGACTTAAACACTACTCTGTCTTAAGAAGCTGGGGGTCTCATGAGTGTGAGAAGGTACTCTCTCCCTGCCATCTCTAACTCTGGCCATCACGTTCATGAATGAGGCCAATCTCAATCTCATTCCAAGTGGGTGCTGCCAGATTTGGGCCCGGAAGCCTTCAGAGTTGGCTCACTCAGGGGGTGAGAGGCATGGCCCAGGTCCTAGAGAGCCAAAGATACAGACCTTGGCTTTGATTACCAAGGTCCTGAAGCCCCTCAGAACCGTATTAGACAGTGTTTTGCCATCAAAAGAAACTCAAAGACCATTCAGCTAGTTCTTTTGGATAAACGACTGAGGCCAAGGCCTCTGAGAAGCCGTAACATTACATTGTTCAGTTAAGTGCTACTTGGCCCCAGCCAGGCTGCTGGACCGTAAGAGATACTGATCCATGTTTCCTTTCCGCCGGCTCACAGTCCGCCTCTCACTGTCAAATATGCGCTGTGACTGCAGAGCCATCGGGCCCACATCCTCCTGCTGCCATTTCCGCCCCACCTCAAGCAGCACTGGGTCTTTGGGGGCCAGGCCCATGTCACTGCTGGGTGGTCGCAGTTTCTTAACACCATTTTGTTCCAGGTGCTTGGTCTTACAACGCCTTTTCCGGCCCCTACGCAGGGAAGGAATTGACTCCTCTCCTAGGCTGTCGACCAGAATGCCATTAGCCAGATCAAAATGACTGAGTGTCTTCAGCTGTTTCTTTGTTTTGAGGATCCCACCCAAAACATCATTTTTGGGTGGCACTGAATTAACTGAAGTCTTCATGACTGTGCTCATGCAAGTTTTGTCTAACGTGGCATCTAGGGTGGACCTTGACTCCGCAGACTCCCCTTCCAAAGAAGGCCCACTGGCTACAACTCTGTACTCTGAGGAATGGCAGGTTTCCACTGGAACCTCATGGCTCCTTTTTCTAACATAGTCCTGTTCTGCTTTTGTCTGGTTAACAGAAGGGAAATACTCAAGGGTAGTGGATGTGGGCCCAGCACACTCTGAGAGCACCTGGGCCCTGGACAGTCTTGTACTTAGAGCCAGAGGTGGCCTCTCCTTGTTAGAATGAATAGCTTCAGAGCCTGGTAACTCCTCCCCTCCTTCAGGGGCCAGGGAGGTGAGAGTGGCTTTGGAAAGGGTCTTCTTGATCTGCCGTTCCTGGAAGATCTGTTCCCACTTCTTGAGGATCCGTGGACTAGCCTCGTAGGAAGTCTGCTTCTGCAGGCTTCTGTTCAGGTTACGAGGTGTTGACTTGATGATGAGAGGACTTAGCACACGGCCATCAGGGAGTCTCTTGGGAGGGGTGCATGGTGAGCAGACGATGGGCTTGAAGTGGTTTAGTTCTTCAGAGATGCTGTCATTGCTTTCAGGGCTGATAGAGCGCTCTGGCTTATGCAAGGAAGTCAAGGATGAATGGGAGCTGAAGGGCAGGCGCTTTTCTATGGTTAAGTCAGGAGCTGAGAGGCAGCGGTTATTTTGAGTGGACAAGAGAACACCAATAATGGGGGTGGAACCTGGAGTTATAGTTGTGACCTGAAAGAAATATAAAAGATCATGTGTGTGTGTTTTTCTTTACTTTTTGTATTGTTTATTTTTCATTTTTTAAAACTTACATGTGTCTGTGTGTAGTGTGCACATGCATGTGCAGGTGTCCACAGAGGCCAGAAGCAGGTGTTGGATCCCCTGGAGCTACAATTATGGGAAGCGACTGACTGATGTGAATCTAGTTCTCTGCAAGAACAAGCGCTCTTAATTGCTGAGCCATCCCTCCAGCTCTCTCATGTATGTATTTGTTTCTACATAATAAATCCTTTAGATGGTGGGAGGATAGGGAAGGAAGGGAGAAGAAGGGTAATGTGTACCTAAAAAAAATAGGGAAATCCTAGCTTAAAACACATACACACACATGAAGGAGTTAGAAACATTAAAATCTGAAGATGGGTCTCACTGAGACCTATTTAAAAGGTGTCTTCTATAATGGTGTAATACCCCCCACTCTGTCTATTAATTTGAACCTTCTTCCTTCATCTCTGTCTATAGGCTCCTAATCCTGTGCAACTAATATACTTTGCCTGGTGCGGGGGAAGCTGCGTGTGGTGCTGGGGAAGCCTGAGGCTGAGGTGTACCTTGGCTCTGTTGGGTGGAGCTGTTCTGAGTCTGCTCTTCACTCGGTCCTGAACTGTGTCACTGCAGCTCTGACTCCTCTGCACCCTGGTGTTTAGCTTCCTGTAAAAAGAATGTTTAGTTACGATTAGGAAACTAATCCTACGTGAGTTTAGGAAAAGATGACAGTCTTTTACCATTCTAAGCCACTCACCAAGAAAGACAATTCCCTTAGGTAGCTATAACAGAAAACAGGTTAACTTATTAACCAAATGCCAATAAGAAAGACAGGACACTTAGTTCAGGCTTGTTTTCAGACCCTGCCTCAGTAAAGCAGAGAAGACGGCTGTTTGCCAGGCTTAGAGAGTGGGGTTACTTTACCTCCCTCAGAAGATGTGTACAGTATGAAGTCCCCTAACAAATAAAACCTGTTCCTCCTATCAGACCCACACCTCTCTGCAAGCAATCTAAGGCAGCCATGAAACAAACAAACAAAAAAAAAGGAAGCATTTAGGAAGATGCACCACAATGCTCTGTGTTTTTATTTAGGGAATCAAAATTAAGTGTAGTCTCTTGCTAACTCATTAAATTTGAGTTTCCAAAGACCTAAGTCCCAGTGACTTAAGAGTTTTCCAGAACACATGATTTTTATCTTTTGTATTATGACTTTATAATTTTTGTTATACTTACTTTTTGTGTGAGTAGTTTGCCTGCATGTATACCTGTGTAACACATGGTGCCCATGGAGGCCAGAAGAGGGCATTGAATCCTCTATGGAGTTACATATGGTTGTGAGCTGCTATGTGCCTGCTAGGAATCTAACCCAGGTGTTCTGGAAGAGCAGCCAGTCATCTTAACCACTGAGACCTCTCTTGAGCCCTGAACTGACTCACAGCCACACTCCCCATATCTGTATTGAGTGCTGCAGTCCACCATGTTCTAAGATGATAAATGAAGCAACAGATAAGATGTTATAAAAGCTACATTTCCAAGTTGCTTTTTGTTGTTGTTTTTTACCCTCTCGGGAGTTCTATAGGTTGCTACATTTGGGTCTCCAGTTCATTCTGAACCACTTTGCATGTGGTGAATTGATGGGGGCCCAGCTTCCTATTGGCTTATGGAATGCCAGATGAACCTACTATGGAACTGCATGCAGACAGCAAGCAGTCACCTACACCACACTACCATGAACATTTTTTTCAACTCTGGAGACACACATTTCACCAAGCATTTATCACAAACTCAGTACATACAAGACACTGATGGGCATTGCCCAGAAACAGAGACCAGTGGGACAGACAAGTAACTCAGTATTATACAATTTAAGGGCATAATGAAACAGTCATGGCTTAAGAGGCAGAAATGACATTAAAAAGAGGGTTATTAATAACTGAGATGGAATGAAAAAACTGGGAAAATCTGTAGCATGTTCACCGTGCTGGATGATGAAGTATTTGCAATAAACCAAGACTGACACCTGCCTGTGTAGATGGCTCCGAACAGAAACCATTTCCTCGACCGACCCTATTTAGCTCATTAATGGGATGTGCCCTATGAACTCTTTTGTAGAAAAGATTCTAACATCAGAACTGGCTCAGACAAAACTTTGAAAGGAAAAAAGAAGGAAGGGAGGGAGGAGAACAATCCTAGTGTTCTTGCACCTTGCAGCTCCAGAGAAGGCCTGTCTACCATTCAGAATGACTTCTATTCCAGCAACTCTGTGGTTCCTCCCAGTCTGTCTTATGGCCACCTGGTATCAATAGGAGAAAATGATGGCTGTGTAACACATATCTGCACTTTAACAAGATTCCCACAATTTTGGAGCAAGCAAAAAACTTTGACATCACCTTAAGAAGACAGCTCCTTAAAAGCAAGCTGGATTGATACTTTAGTTAGAAACCTATTTAAGTTCATTTGCATTCCTAGAAGCCACACAAACTATCAGTCATGTAAGCCACCTGTGGTGGTCTGAATAGGACTGGTCCCCATAGATGCATGTGTTTGAATGCTTGGCCCATAGGGAGTTGCACTATTATGAGGTGTGGCCTTGTTGGAGGAAGTGTGTCACTATGGGGTCTTATACACTCGTTATGCTTGTGTAGCACACAGTCTCCTGTTTCCTGCAGATCAATATGTAGAATTCTCAGCTCCTTCTTGAGTATTATGTCTGCCTACATACTGTCATGCTTCCTGCCAGGACAATAATGGACCAAACCAGCTCTAATTCAATGTTTTTCTTTATAAAAGTTGCCATGGTTGCCGGGCAGTGGTGGCACACGCCTTTAAACCCAGCACTCAGGAGGCAGAGGCAGGCGGATCT
>LOJH01014138.1:13869-24334 GCA_001685095.1 Ellobius talpinus | reverse complement strand
TCCTTCCTTCCTTTCCAGAAACAGAAACGCAACCAGCTCAAATGTATGCCAAGGACTGAGCTAGTCACTTAACATGCTTCACCTTGCCTTGGTGGCACCTCATTTCACCTCTCCGTTCAAGCTTCGGAAAAGAAGAGAGAACGTGAGGCAGAGCAGAGGATGATGAAGTGTGGGGGCTGTGGTCATCTTGGTGTCCTCCCAGAGCCAGGCCCCTCTTCACATGAGGGTGATTCACCTGGACAGAAAGTGTGACCTTGAGGACAAATGAGGGGTTCTAGATGTCGTCTTTGGCACAGATCCCTTCTAAGACAAGATCACTTGTCTGTCTCTCTGTCTCTGTCTCACTCTCTGTGCGTGTGTGCGTGTGTGTGTGTGTGTGTGTGTGTGTGTGCACGTGACTTGCACGCATTGGCCAGAAATTAATGTCAGGAGTCCATTTATTTATTTTGTCCGGGACTCTTCTAGGACTGGGAGCTGATAGACAGGCTGGCCTCTGAGTCCCAGGGATTCTCTGTCTTTCCCTCTTGATTTAAGGGATTATAGGCACATATCATCATGTCTGACTTTATCTTAAAAAGAAATAAGGAGGAGGGGAGATGGGGTGGCTCAGTGGATAAAGGCACTTGCAGCCAAGCCTGAAGATCTGAGTTCAATCCTGGAGACGCATATGGTGGAGAGAACTGGTTTCTATAAGTTATTCTCTGACCTCTGTGCATATGGACACATGCATTAAATAAATACATGTATGCAATAAGAAGCAAGGGTAGGGAGTAGCTGAGGAAGATATGTGACATTGATCTGTGGCCTCCATGCACATATACCATATACTAACACCCATGAAACACATCTAGAGGAAGAAGCTAATATTCAGAAACATATGACTACTACCAGGGAAAAAATGGAAACACCTTCAATGTCCACCAGACGGCGGACAGTATAATTTGAGTAAATAGAGTGTGGCAAGTTACGTGTGGCTGCTCACACCTGCAACCCTGGCACTTGGGAGGTTGGCACAAGAGGAGGATAAGAAGTTTAAGGCCAGCCTGGGATACATGATTCTGCTTTAGGGGGAAAAAAAAGAAAAAGGAAAGAGGGGGTGAGAGAGATGGCTCATCAGTTAAGAGCGCCTGCTGCTCTTCAGAGGCTCTGAGTTTGGTGCCCAGTACTCTTGTCAGGTGGCTCACAACCTGTAATTCCCGGCGATCTGACATGCTCTTCTGACCTCCGTGGGCACCTGCACACAAGGTACACTCCTACACACAGCCCACCCCATCCTCCCACATGTAAATAAAATTATCAGAAAGGAAGAAAAGACAGCATGCTACAGAGCCACACCTGCTGGTTGTCTGAGGAGCACAGGAAGACAGCACACCCATATTGTTAGTGAGATGAAGCATGTTATCTCATGAATGGCATGCACAGTAGTACACAGCAGTTTAAAATAATGCCATCTCTACATTGTGTCCTGGCATAAACCCCACAAACACCCAGTTTAACAACAGCCAGGTCTGAGATGAGGGCTATTAATTCTAGGATATCCGGTTGCTGTTTTTTTTGATGTTGTTTTAGGATTTATTTATTTATTTTGTTTACAGTGTCTGTCTGCATGTTTGCCTGCAGGCCAGAAGAGAGCACCAGATCTCATCACAGATGGTTGTGAGCCACCATGTGGTTGCTGGGAATTGAACTCAGATCCTCTGGAAGAGCAGCCAGTGCTCTTAACCTCTCTGATCCAGCCCCAGGATAATGGTTCTTCTTTATGAGCACAGGGTCTCATGTAACCCAGACTGATCTCAAACTTGCAATATAGCAGAGGCTCGCCTATGGTGACCGTTGGGGAGATGACATATGCATAGTTAGTTGCTCCGGTGATGGCAGAGATGCCTACGACCGACTGCTCGGGTTATGTGAGATGGATGACTACCGATGCTGACCTTCCTTTCTTCCTTCCTTCCTTTGTCTAGAGGTAACCACCAAGAACCACCACCTTCCTTTTTTCTTCTCCTCCCTCCCTCTGTCCCTCTTCCCTCTTTTCTTCTATGCTAGGGATGGAACCAGGGGTCCTGCACATGCTAGAGACAACAAACACATTGCCACTGAGCCACAACCCAGCCTTGTCTTGGATTCTAACAACACTATTGTCAAATAGACCCTGGTAATGTCAGGGCTCCAGGTCCAGCCATGCAGCAGCTGCTGGCAGCCCTATTTCTCGTTTGCTGGCTTCCTGTCCCTTGGTCCCAAGAGTCTCACAGGGGACCACTGTGGTCATGGGTACTTGTCTCTTCTCCCTACATGGAGGAAATTGTTACTCCTCTTATTGCCCAGGAGACACTGGTAACTCATTCCCCAACAACTGTGTTTCTCAGAATGAAAACAAAAAATGGTGGTGGGGGCAGTAACAACAAAATAACAATAATCTGAACTTAACTATGTGTCTGAGCATAAAGCAGCTACATTTAGCATGGTTCTTTGGAGAGAACTGAAAATCTTCAGCACTCTCCAACTACCAAGGTGCAGACCCAAATGAAAATATTTTTAATTTGAGAGAGCCGAGAGGTTTGGAAGGGGACAGCTAAGGACGGCAGTATTTACTCATCTGGTGTTTCTGTTCCCTTTCTGGGGCCCTGTCCTTAGCAAATAACATTTATTCTCTCACCCTTGACAGTTATTGGAAACGTTGGATATGCTTCTCTTTGTTCTCTTCTTCTCCCTCAAGAGTGGAGTCAACAGACGCTTGAAACTGCGGTGAATGATGAACCAGCTGCTGAGGAGGCTTGGGCCAGGGAGACTATAATCCAGGGTTCTGAGAGTCACCTCAGTTCAAGGAGAAAGTCCTAAATCAAATTCCGTCTAAAGATTCTCTCTGCCCTGTCACATGTTCCTCCGTACCACAGAAGGGTCCCATGCTACTAAGACAGCCTCATGTGTCTCTTTTCTTCTTCTTTTTATTTGTTTTCTTGTGTGTGTGTGTGTATGTCTGTGAGTGTGTATATGTGTGTCTGTCTGTGTGAGTGTGTGTGTGTCTGTGAGTGTGTATATGTGTGTGTCTGTGTGTGTATGTATATGTGTGTTTGTGAGTGTGCGTATATGTGTGTGCGTATGAGTGTGTATGCACATGCATGCAGGTGCCTGTGGAAGGCAGAAGGGGACATCAGGTTCCCAGGAGCTTAAAGGCATTTGTGAGCTGTCTGTCTGATGTGGGTGTTGGGAATTGGATTTGGGTCTTCTATGAGACCACCAAATGCTCTTCATGGCTGAGCCCTGGGTAACTCTTCATCATTATTTAAGTTCAAAATTAAATTAGCCCATCAAAATGACTAAGCTCTACCACCAGTAAGATGAACACTTTTCCGTTCTCTAAGATGACAGAGAGAGAAATTCCTTCATCTGGAACAAGAAAGTCGAACTCAAAAGGTGGCAGAGAGCTGGAGAGATGCTCCGCAGTCAAGAGCACTCGATGCTCTTGCAGAGGACCTGGGTTAGTTCCCAGCACCCACATGGAAGCTCAAGGTCCTCTGTAACTCCAGTTCTAGAGAATCCAATGCCCTCTTCTAGCCTTCTCAGGCACTGCACACATGTAGTAACATACAAGCATGCAGGCAAAACACTCATACACATAAAATAAATCTAGAAACCAAACCACAAAGACCCAAACAAGCAAAATAACAAAACTCTTAGCACTGCCACCACCACCAAACCACAGCACCTCTTCCCTCTTCCTCCCTCTCTCTCTCTCTCTCTCTCTCTCTCTCTCTCTCTCTCTCAGCAAGGTTTCTCTGTAGCCCTGGCTGTCCTGGAACTCACTTTGTACACCAGGCTGGCCTCGAACTCACAGAGAGTTGCCTGCCTCCCAAGTGCTGGGATTAGAGGATGCACCACTATATCTGGCTCATCCTTCACATTCTTGAATAGGAAATTCCATTTATTTTTTTTCTCCCCCTGCCCATTTATATTGGAAGCATATCTGAAAATTTAAAAGACATGCCTTCTTCTATAGGCAGGGGTTGGAGCTGCAGGGGCAGCACTGAGGAAGCTGATATATGGACTACTTTCTCTGGGTACAGTCATGAGGGAAGTCAAGCCTCTGAACTAACACACTAAATGATTAGGCAAGAGAACCAGATGCACCATTGGCTAACACTATCTGCCTCATATGAGATCTCTGTGAACTTGACTTTGAGACTGCCCAGTGTGGACCAGTTCTGCAGGCTGGAAATGAGGTTTGGATTTTATACCCCTGGAACTGCCACCTCAGCTGTACGGATGGGTCTCTTGGCTTGTGTCCTCTGCACAGTCCCTTTTTTCTCCCCTGCATCTTCACCTTGAAATCCTGGCAGAGCATCAGAG
Source organism: Ellobius talpinus (assembly GCA_001685095.1). NCBI lineage: Eukaryota > Metazoa > Chordata > Mammalia > Rodentia > Cricetidae > Ellobius > Ellobius talpinus. The sequence goes on along the minus strand of LOJH01014138.1, from coordinate 19,987 downwards.
AGTCGGGACGGCAGTCTTGGCAGAAGTGAGGAGACATGCATCAACCTCATCGCGGGCGCAGACTGTATAGAGCACATCCTCACCCTCTTTGCTGCTCTGCTGGCATGGACAGGCCTGGGCATGTGACTTGGCACAAAGAACATTCCATAGACAGCCTTGTCTCTGTGTCTGCGAGGCTTAATAGAGGTGCTCTCTTTGACCCTCCGAGTTCACACTGGTGTGTGTGTGTGTGTGTGCGCGCAGGTGGAGGCCAGCAGAACACATTGGGGGGGTCTTTCATGAATACTATATACCTTACAGAGCTTAGTGCCCATTGATCGTCTCTCCCGGCTGGCCAGTGAGTTTGAGGGACCTGCCTGACTCTACCCCTGGCATTGTGGTTACAGCTCTATGTCACAGGAACATCTGACTTTTATTGGGTTCTGGGGATCCAAACTCAGGTCTTCACTCTTGCAGAGGAGGCACTTCACCCCCGGAGCCATCTCTCTGCTCTGATTAAAAAGAAAACACAACAGCATTGCTCTTCGGGCCCCTCTAATGGACAAAAGCACAGATGGGCTGGAAGGGTGGCTCTGTGGTTATGAGCGTTTGCTGCTCAGCACCCATGTCAGGTGGCTCATAGCTGCCTGCAACTCCTGCTCCAGGGATCTGATGCCCTCTTCTGGCCTCCACAGACATCCACACACACGGGGCACACACGTGTACAAATACATAAACACACAGAGAAAGTCAAGAAAGAATGAAGCTTGAGTTCAGGAGGTTTGGGAGCTGCTGCTCAGGCCATGGATTTGCTAGGAGACAGGGTCCCTGAAAGATGAGAATTGGACCTTAGGCTGGGCCATCAACTGATCCTGAGTCCCTGACATGTCCCTTTGAATCCCTGGTTAGTGGTGGCAAGAGGGCTGTTAGGCAAAAGTGCCAGCTCTGGTCACCTTAATGAGAGAGGCATTCTTGGCCGTGTGGCTCAGGGGCTTCCTGGGGGGAATGGGAAAAGAGAAAGAAGACTTCAGTTCCCCTCCTTGGACCTGGGTGACAGTGGGTGGGACAATATCCTGGTGGAGAGGCATGCCCCAGAAAACCCTGGTCTGAATTTATCAGCATCAGAAATAAGGCCCCCCACAAAGCCCCCAAACTCCCAAACCAAAGAGCCCTCCCACCACCTTCTGCCCACTGGCACTCTGCCATCTGCAGGTGCCCTTCCTTATGAGGCTGCAAGGATGAACTGAAGAAAAGCCCACAAGGCAGCAAGTCTTGGGTTAAGGGGAAAGACCTCTGATTCACAACTGGTAGTTTAGCGGTGACAGATCCATTCTCTTTGATGGCACTTGCTCGGAAATGACGGCTGCTGGGAAGGAAAACAAAGCCCTTGGCCTTCACTCACTCCTTCAACAGCTGTTGAGTGAGCCTTGGAGCCGGAGCTGGTGTTAGGAGCTGGTGAACTATGAGACAGAATGAGCTCTCATCTTTGCGAAGAGTGTGCGATGGCTATGCGCTAGTATGGGTAGCGTGACCTAAAACAATTAGCAGAAGGTAGCCCGGTCTGGAAGTCACTGGCTCAAGAGTAGTTTTTTGCAGGGGGCGGGGCAGGGCAGAGTATGGGGTGTCCTCAGGAAAGCTCCCTGAAGGGAAGCCATGTTTGAGTTGAGCTTTGAAGGAGGCTCAGGGACTGGGGAGATGGCCCAGTTGGTAAAGCTCTCACCACACAAAGAGGTAGGCCTGAGCTGGAATCCTCAGCACCTACACAGAAGAGCCGGGTGCGGAGGCTCCAGCCTGTAACCACAGTCTGCGGAGGTGAAGACAAGAGGACTTGCTAACCGGCCGGTCCAGCCAAACCAGTGAGCTCCAGGTTCAGGGAGAGATCAAGGCAGAGGGCTGGAGAGATAGCTCAGTGCAGTTGGTTATGTACACTTCCAGAAGACCTGGGTTCAGTTCCTAGCACCCATGTCAGATGGCTCGCATACACCTCTAACTCTAGCTCTGGATCTGATGCTTTCTTCTGGGCTCCACAGCCACTTACACTCACATGTGCACGCAGGCGCGCGCGCGCACACACACACACACACACTTTTAAAATGCAACAGAAATGAATCTTAAAAATAAAATCAGGTCAAGAGGGATTAAGGAAGATACAAGATCTCAACCTCTGTCCTCCAACACACACACGTACATATACATACTAAAGTATAATAAAAGCCAGGGATAAGACTCTGTCTCAAAAAACAAAACAAAACAAAATAGGCAAAAAAGTTTTCTCTGATCTCCACAAGCATGCTTTGGTATGTGCAATATGCCACAAAATGCAATAAAAAACTAACAAAACCCAAAAATTTCCTTTTCATTTTATTTATTTACCCTCCCCCTACTCCTGCTTCCCTTCTGCCCCCCAGCTTTTCTGGTGTGATTGAGACAAGGTCTATTTATAATGCCCAGGCTGCCCTCAAACTCCTCCTGCCTCAACTTACCAAGCATACAGAAACATATCTGGACCTTTAAGCTTTATTTTCTTTAAAATTATCTTTTTGAGATTTATCATTTACTTATTTTATGTGTCTGGTACTTTGTTTGCATGCGTCCGTACATGTGCATGCAGTGCTCATAGAGGCCAGAGGAAGGCGTCAGGCTGAAGTTACAGACGGTGGTTAGCCACCACATGTGGGCACTGGGAATTGAACCCGGGTCCTCTGGAAGAGCAATCAGGGTTTTTATAACTGCTGAGCCATCTCTTTAGCCGCAACTTGGTTTTTCTTAAAGCACATAGGTCTGGTTGGCTGCAGGGTCTCATAAAGTTGATAACAACAGTATGCTTAGCCTTTGGATGAATGCATGTGGCACAGAGTGATTCTAAATGGCCTTTTTCCAGTCTTGAGGGACCAAAGTCCAGCCTGCAATGCATCAGGCGGACATCTGCTAAAACCAAGTAAGACTTTTCTAGTTAAACAAATCCCCCAATAGGGAGGTAAAGATTTAAAGTACAAGGAAGCCCAGTTTGTAACCCACTGGAACTCATATTTAAAAACATTTTTAAACATTTCTTTATGTGCTTATTTATTTACGTGCGTGCACGCACGCGCGCGCGTGTGTGTGTGTGTGTGTGTGTATGTGTACAGTCTGTGTACAGAGACGAGAGGACAACCTGTGGGAGTGTGTCTGTACACCTTCCATCATGCAGGTCTCGGGGATTGAACTCAGTATGTCAAGACTTAGCTGGAAGCACCTTTAACTGTATGCACAACCATCCCAGTAGCCCAGAATTTACTTTCAATGGGTTTATGCATGGCATCTTCAATCAGTGTTGATGAATCTGAGGGAAGAGCTTCAAGGTCCATGTTTTATAGCTCAAGGACAAGTCTGGGTCCCTAATTCTAAACATACTGTGATTGGCTGCATGTCACTCAACAACGAAAATAGCCCTGCGTCTGTTGTCATCCCAGGGTTGGGACACTGTCTATAAGCGGGCCACTCCAGCTCCATCAGCAGCCATTAATAAGACACTAACAGGATATAAATGATGACTGGCACCAACAGTGACATAAAGCGGGAGCGGCGAGGCAGAGGGCAGATTCTGGTAGGGGACGAGAGGGAGGGGAAAGTGTTCTGGCTCAAGGATTCTTAGCTGAGAAGAGAAGCTCTCGGGAAGGTGCCTGCTATTTTGGGAGAATGTTTCTGGGCCAACATGAGCCATCAAAGTTTTGACGCTTGATTGAGGATTTTCTTTATGTTAAACTCCAAAGACAGAAATGAAATGCTGTCTGCATCCTGACACAGACAGGCTGCTTGTGTTCAGAAAAGCCAGCGTGTTGAATAGCCCCAGGGATCCCTCTGCTGAGTGGGATGGGGGATGGGGTTGGGAGTGGCAGTGGGATTTAGTGATGGGCTTGGGGACTTCATTCTGAGTCCAACATTAAAGAACCAACCCAGAGATGACTGGAGAGATGGTTCAGTGGTTAAGAGTGTTGGCTGATCTTCCAGAGGATCTGGGTTCAATTTCCAACACCTCCATGGCAGCTCACAACCACCAATAACTAGAGTTCCCAGGGGTCTGATGCCCTCTTCTGGAGGCACTGCATGCACTTGGTGGACAGAAAACACACACGTCAAAAAAAAAAAATCAACCTTAAAGAACCCATGAGATGTCAAGACTAAACCAAATGAACATAAAGACAGATGGAAGGATTCTAGGCATAGGAAGTGCTTCACAAATACTGTGTGAAATGAATGAATGAATGAGTGGATCCGTAATTCTCCCATTTGGATCACTCACCTCAGACTCTTTGTAGTAGCGCTCTGGAATTTCGTCACAGGCGATATCGATAAAGCACACTTCCCTTTCCAGGTCTTTGGCTTCACTGTCAAAAATCTGAAAGGACAGAGCAGCACATCAAAGGTCAGTGGATGAAATCTTGCCAGTGCCCATGGCTAGGACATCGATGCCTGAGGTGAGATGACACCCCACTGCGCGCCTTCCCGTGGCCCCCACAGCCNCGCCTGCCACAGAATGTGCGAGAATCATGACAGGCTTTTATTCCTCACTTAGGTTCTGTTGCGTCAGAGGCAGGTGTAGCATCTGTCATCGCATGCTGAGGGGTAGATGAAAAAGTGGGCTGTTTTTAGAAGTTCAAGAATGAGGAAATAAATCTTTTCCAAAAACGACTTCCAAAAAATTGAAGACTGCTGGGTTTTGGCAGGCTCATCTGAGCAGAGGCTGGGAGGGTCTGGTGAGACTGGGGACAAAAAGCAGTGACACAGCCCAAGATCAGGGGAGAAAAATATGTGTGCCTTTTTGTTGATTTAAAAAATGTTAGGTGCATTTATTTATTTGTGTGTGTTATGCATGCCATGGTAGCCATGGGGAGGTCAGAGGACAAGCTGCCGGAGCTGGCTCTCTTTCCACCATGTGGGTCCTGGGGAGTCTGAATCGGGTTGTCAGGCTTGGCAGCAAGTGCCTTTACCTGCGGAGCAATCTCACCAGCCCCCGATTAACTTATTTTATGTGTTTAATTCACAAATACGCTCTCATTGCAGAAAAGAGACAGGCAAAGAGAAAACAAACCTCAAACCCTTTCCTTTGCCTAGGGTTAGATATCATTTTTTATTTTTATTTTTTATTTTTTGGTTTTTTGAGACAGGGTTTCCCTGTGTCACAGTCCTGGCTGTCCTGGAACTAGCTCTTATAGAAACAGGCTGGGCTCGAACTCACAGAGATCCACCTGTCTCTGCCTCCCATAGTGCTCATAGTGCTGGGATTAAAGATGTGCGCCACCACGGCCCGGCCATTTTTTTATTTTTTTAAAGTCAGGGTTTTGTGTAGCCCTGGCTGTCCTGGAACTCACTATGTAAAACAGGCTGGTCTTGAACTAACAGAGATATGCCTACCTCTGCCTCCTGAGTGCTGGGACTAAAGGGGTGTGCCACCACACAGCCTTTTTCTCCCTTTCTTTCTTGAGACAGGGTTTGACTGTTGCCCAGGCTGCCAGATACAACACTGAACTTCTGATCCTCCTGCCTCCACCCTCCCGGTATTGAGATCACAGACTTGCATCACCCCTCATGTACACTAAGCAAACACTCTATCGGCTGAGCCATATCCCCAACTCAAACGTATATTTTTATGATCACGTTAAGAGTGCGATTTCATCTGTATGTGAACAGTGTACAGCTTGGCTAGGTTCTTTTGGCCTAGAACACCACACACGCACGCACACACACATGTGTGCACACACCTACCCATATTTTGGTCTGAAGTGATGAGGCAGCTTCTCAAGGACAGGAAGCAGATTAGGTTTGGAAATTCACGTTATCCTTGGAGGACATCTATGTGCCCCACCTCACTGCAGGGGCTCATCCATGACCACTGATCCCCTCGAACTCTCCCACAGAGGATGGGGTATTTCGGAAGAATACGACGGCAGATGCCTACCAACATTGTCTCGATGCACAATTTCTGTTATGACTATACCCTTCGGAGGCGCAGTGTGTGAGGGCTCTTCACCTGACAGGTGAACGTTTTAGCTCGGTGGTCAATCTGAAACTCTTTGCCAAGCCTGCTGTTTGTTTGCTCTATTGTCTGTCTCTTTTCTATCCTTCTTCCTCCTTTTTGGTGTAAATGTAAGTGGTCACA
>LOJH01014138.1:0-13715 GCA_001685095.1 Ellobius talpinus | reverse complement strand
GCCGAATCTGGAGCTAGACAGGCTGGCCGGTGAGCTGCTGTGATCCTCCCGCCTCTGTCTCCCAGCATTCCATGCCACCACACACAAGCTTTTTATATCGGTGCTGGGAATCAGTAAGCATTTTACCCAACGAGCCTTGTCCTCAGTCCCTCAACTGCCTACTCTTCTAAGATGTTGAGAGGTCTGACAGGTCAGGCTACACGAACTTCCAACCTGCCCTGAGATGCCTGTGGCACATTCCTCAAAGGCTTAGAAAGCGTGGCTTTTTAGATGAACCCAGCTCCTCCTACTGCCTCTTGCAGTCCAGTCCCATGCTTCTGGGCACTTCTACTGTCTGGGATGGACAGATGGACTGCCTTGAAATGAAACAGACAGTGGGCAAACCAATCGGGTCTGGGTGGAAAAAATCAGTTATGAAATGAAGGATTGTGGGAGTCAGAGTCGGTCTCTCGTTCTTAAGTGTAAGCCCAGAGGAGAAGGAAGACAGAAGGGAACTCCTGAGGGGATGGGGCTTTCTAGACAGTAAATTACAAGAGAAGCAAAGAGGTTTGACATTTATTGGTGTAATATACGGTATTCAAAGAAAGGGAAGTAGGCAGGTGTTAAGAGAGCCATTGGCAAGCTGTGTGATTTTTAACTCATTAATTATACAATCTCTCTCTCTTTCTCTCTCTTTCTCTCTCTCACACACACAGAGAGAGAGAGAGAGAGAGAGAGAGAGAACACCAGATATGGATATCAGGTGTCTTCTTTCATCAACTTTACTATTTTTTAAAAAAGATTAAGCTGGCATGTGTGTGTGTGTGTGTGTGTGTGTGTGTGTGTGTGCTGTGAGGGTATTTGTATCTTGTGGAGGATGCCATATATCCAGCTCTATCACTCTTGGCCTTATTCCCTTGAGACAGTGTCTTTCACTGATCCTGGCCCTAGAATGGTGGCCTACAAGCTCTGGTGATCTTCCTATGTCCAGGCCCGCACACAGCTGAAGTTACAGGAACACATGAACACACTTTCCTAATTATTAGGGTGCCGGGGATTTGAACTCAGGTCCTCATGCTTGCACAGCAGGTGCTTTTATCCCCTGAGCCATCTCCCTGGCCCTTCAACCTTATCTTCTAAAGCAGGGTCTCTCATTGAACCTGGATCTCATCCATTTGGCTATTGGCTGGCCAGTGAGCTCCAAGATCCTCCTATCTCTGCCACCTCACCCTAATACTGGGATTACAAAAGGGTGCCATCACACCTGACTTTCACGGGAGTGCTGCAAATGTAAACTCAGGTCCTCTTGCTTGTGTGGCAAGTACTTTAGTGACCAAGCCATTTCCACAACTGCAATTAGAACCTAAGAAAGAATTGCAGACATAACACATTATGGCTTCCCAGCTCTAAGGAGAGGACCCTGTGGGCATTTCTCCTCTAGAGCATGTACTACTAAAGCTTGCCCATAGAGGGCGATCTAGGGAGACTACTGGGGAAAGGTTAGCTACCCTCTTTCCGGCTTGGGTCCTGGAGGGTGTGCATGGTCTGGGAAAGAGATGCTGTTCTGCCCTGCTGTGTGCCTGGAGGGCAGTTACTCAATGACCTTGCAGTCCTGGCAGTGGGCCCAGGAACCACTTCTCTCTGGCCCTCCTGAGGCAGGCACTGTGTGCACTTCAGCCTTGCACTGGTAGTGTGGGCCAACTCCCTTGGCACACCTGGCCTCTACCCTCACCTTGCCTGTGTCCCAGAAGACTTTCTGTTGTTCAGTGCCTGGCACCCAGCTGGGGAGCTCCTCTGCCATCCTGGGGGTGACAGCCACACCTTTTCCAGAGGTGTCAGCATCTGGCACCTTAGTCATGGAGAGAGGGCCCTTTCCAAGTTTGCCCTTCCGTTGGCATTTCTTTCTCAGCTCTCGTCCCATCTTGGAAGTTGCTTCTACTAGATATTGATAACTCCTGATAGTATGTTCCTCCTGTCCAAACGACTATGCTTTCTGCCTCTGCTTCGCCCCAGCTGATAAGCTCCTTGCATACAGGGTGTGGCTGGCTTTGACGACCACAGGGACAGGGTTGGCTGGACGCCTGCCCTTGGAAAGTTACCAAGGCTACTTCCCAACACGTGAGGCGGAATAAAGAACGTGTTGAAGAAGAAGGAATGAACAGACTGTGAACCTAGAGAGAGCGAGCATGAACAAAACTCTATTATTAGCCCCAGTTTTCAGATAAGAAAGGTTCCAAAGCATTAAGGTCATATAGTCAGTGCCAATGACGTTCAGCTCGGAGGGCATGGCTCCTGGCTCTCCAGTGAGGCTCCGCCATGATGAAAGTCCACCTCCTCACAGCCATGTCACCAGCCTGAAGTGCTTCCTGCTTCTTTCTGGAAAGATGACCCTGGAGTCTGACTCTCCTGTGGCTACTCATAAAACCTATGTTCTGGTAGCCACCACCAAGCATGCCCTTCAGACTCGGTGTTCATCCATCTCCGGGTCAGTGGCTCAGGTGTTCTATTAGGAACAACCGTTGTACAATCTCTGGTCTCTTTTGTTAATACGATGCTTAGCTTGTGTCAAAGTCCCCGAAATACCAAGTGCGGGGAAGTCTGCATGACTTCCGCTTTGCAGTCAACACTTACAAGTAGGTTTCTAGTGCCTGAACACAGGAAATCATGTGAGGTCAGCACCTTCAGGGATGAGGTGACAAATCCAGGTCCCAAGGACAGTGTTTTTCCCTAGTGTTTAAGGTTTTACAAGAAGCTCCTATGTAGTCAATATGTCTAAAGAACGGGTCAGAGAGCAGTTGAGGAAGACATCCAATGCTGACCTCTGGCCTCCGCATGCCTGTGCATACATGTATAAACACCTGCTCACACGTGTGTACACACACCAATGTGCATGCACACACACCGACACACACACACCACTTTAGGAAATGTGCTCGTTGAGAATTTGTCTTTAGGGAAGACCCTTAAACAGAGCTGAAATCATCTATATACAAAGATTTTCAGCAATGTAATCCAAAGGAGGAAAGTAAGAAGCTGGCATGGCAACACTGGGGGGACCGCAAGCTTGCATATCTCACTGTGGGAGAACGGCCAAGGAGATGAGAATGATCTGTGTGATCAACTACTTTGTGTCACACGGTCTTGACCGAGGAAGATGCTCTGGGTTCCTCTCTATTGATGTTTGTTCACCAACATGGCATGTGTCCTGCCCCGGCACTCTGGATTTCTCCTCGACTAGGGCCATCTTCCTAGATTTTTGCATCCTCTTGTTTGATTTCTAGAGTTTGATATTTTTTTTGGAGGAGGAGGGTGATGGTGGTCGCAGCCTATGGGAAACGGCCTGTAAACCCTTGGCTGTCTTGAAACTCGCTCCGTAGAGCAGGCTGGCCTCAAACTCAGATATCTGCCTGCCTCTGCCGCCCCCCCCCAAGTGCTGGGATTAAAAGGTGTGTACCACCACTGCCTGGCTGCTTGCTTTCTTTCTTTTTTGGTTTTTCGAGACAAGGTTTCTATGTAGCTTTGGAGCCTGTCCTGAAACTAGCTCGAACAGGTCAGTCCGATGAGACAATCCTTCAGAGGACTGGTAAAGGTTCATTAAGCCCCCACCACGTATGTTCCACAGTGGGCCTCTCGGATGTGTAAGATAAGGTCTTAGGGGACTCAGAATTTTGAGAAGATGAGATTTAAAACAAGAGCCAGTCAAATGATGCAACTGAGCGCGTGATCCACATTATCCAATTGCAGCTGCCCTTCCTGCCATACCAAACCTCAAAGATGCCTCAGTTACTTACATAAATGGTGCAGCATCTGCAAAAATCTGCATCCTCCAGCAAACTAAAGCATTCCTCTCTCTCTCTATATTGCCATTAAGAGTTACTTTATTCTGAAGTCAAACATGAGGGACCTGAGACCATGGATATAGGTTCAGTTTCCCCTAAATTCAGTGCTTCAATAGAGTAACAGTTTGATAAAGGCTTTATAGTTGTCAGAAAAATGAATGTTGTAATTAGGGTACAATTCACCTCCCGACACTCTCCCTCAAGAGCCTGCAGATGTCACAGGAGCTGTCACAGATGCGCCCTACACAAGTGTTTCAACACTGAGTTCCGAACCTGTAGTGCAGAACACATTCTGGTTGATGATAAAAGTAACGGAGCAAAGAAAACCCTGAATTAGTTAAAATATTATATTGAGTGAGACCTGAGCCCCATGGGCACAGTCCTTTGGAGGAGTGGAGACTGAAAACCCATAGTGCTTGCTTATAGGTAACTAAGCCTTCTGGCCTCACCTCCATCATGTTTCCCTTACACTTCAAAGCCTGTCCTAAGCAGGGAATTGAACCAAGACTCTGCCCCGAGTCTACAGGGGAAAGACTCACACCAGTGTCTATGAACATCCTGACCATGTGATCTCACGACCCTTCTCACAGATGACAATCTTTATTTCGGTCATGTAAAACTTCATCTCAAATTAGGAAAAACAAAATCATTAGAAAAATCAAATAAATTCAGAAAAGATCGCTGTGATATGAAGAAATGGAGAAGCTGCTCAGAGGACAGAGATCAAGACCAAGTATGTCCGCACCAGCTCCTGAACTCTGTGTGCTGATGCCCTTTGTGAGTCCTGCTCTGGGGTTTGGGAGCATTTTGTTGTTGTTGTTTGTTTTTGAGACAGGGTTTCTCTGCGTAGTCCTGGCTATCCTGGAACTCACTGGGCAGACCAGGCTGACCTTGAACTCACAGAGGTCCAACTGTCTCCGCCCCCTGAGTGCTGGGATTAAAGGTGTGCACCACCATGCCCAACTCAAGAGCCGACTTAAACTGTGCTCACCGTAGGTGTTACATGCATTCCAGTCTTATCTATCTACGTTCTACTTTCATCCAGTAGCTAGTTTTTTAAATTTTATTCTTCTCTCATATATTATATCTGACCACAGTTGCCCCCCAGTCCTCTCCTCCCAGTCTCCCCCAATCCCTGCCATCTCCCCTTTCCCCAGATCGACTTCTCTTCCATCTCCCTTTAGAAAAAGGCAAACCTCCCAGGATATCAACCAAACATAGCATATCAAGTTACAGTAAGACGAGGCACATCCCCTCATATCAAGGCTGGACGAGGCAATCCAGTAGGAGGAAAAGGGTCCCCAAAGCAGGCAAGAGAATCAGAGACAGCTCCTGTTGCCATGTTAGGAGGCCCACAAGAACACCAAACTACACAATCATAACATATATGCAGAGGTCATTCCTGTGTTCTTTGTGACACCTAAGACAATATATTTTTACTGCCTTTAAAGCATTGTTTTGTGTTAAGTCTTAGCATGCGATCGGGTACATGTGCCCAGACACACGTGTGGAGGTCAGGGGACAATTCTGGGGAGTTAGTGCTTGGCTTCTACCACCACCCCATTTCAAAATTCTGTTTACTGTGTTCTGTCTGTGTGAGGGGGTGTGCTCACGGGAGTGAAGCTGTGGCTGGAGATGCCCAGAGATGGAGTTCCATGTGGTGCTGAGCCTACAGTATGGGTGCTCAAATTAGGTCAAGAGTTTCCTCCTTTGTGACAGAAGGAGGCTGCACGGTACGGCCCCGAGTCTCCAGGGTCTAACCCACAACTGCTAAGTTGGGGTGCCTGGAGACTGCTGGGGCTGGGAGTCCCAGGGGAAGAAATGGCCCTAGCCTCGCTCTTGAGCTGACCTTGGTCTTGGCATAGAATCAGAACCCCATCAGGCAGGGCAGTCAGAGGCGAGCGGCTTTTATTTAATCCTCATCAAACGTTCCACTGGCCCCAGGCTTTGGGGTATTAAGGCTGGTGGATTGCCTGGAATGCTGGGTAAACGGCAGCCTTTCTCTAGAGAGGGCTCTGGTGGACAGCATCATTAGGCCTTTGGTTAGGGAGAAGGGAAAACAGTTTTCCGAGGCCAGCAGGGAGCAGCAAAGAGACTTGAAGGTAAAGGGCTCAGTCCCGAGAGAGTTTGAGAGACGCTGTCCCAGTGGGGAAGCGACAAGGGACTGCCAAAGGGGTCTCGCCTATCTGCCTCTATTGTCCTTGGCTTCACCAACAGCTCAGCCACCTTCCAGCATGGCAGGTTTGAGGGACTTTCTGTTTGCATTTTTTTGTCATTGTTGTTTTTTCAAAACACACAGTCCCTTGGAGCCCAGACTGGATTTGAACTTACTATGTAAGTGGTTGAGGATGACCTGGAACTTCTGATCCTCTCCAGGTCCAGGGCTGGGATTGCAAGCCTGCACCATGATACCTGAGACTGGGGATAAAGCTCAGGCCACAATACTTGCTAGGCAAGCAGTCTACCGGCTGGGCTACATGCTCAGCCCTTTGTCTAAATTCTAATTGTTTAATACTCTGGTTTCTCTTTAGAGCATATAAATTACCTTTTACTATTTCTTAAATGTTTCGTATATTATATACAATATATATGTATATATAATGTATATAAGTGTGCGTGTGTGTAAACTCAGCACCTCCTGCGTGTTGTAAAAATGTTTTACTCCTAGACTCACACCCAGCATTTTCTAAAAAAACAAAAATTTAATTGAAAATAATAACCATACACATTTATGAGGCCAGTATAACATTTTAATATACGTATACACTGTGTAATTAGAATTCTAGTAGTGATATAATCATTGCCTTAAATATTTATCATTTCACTGTGTTGGTAGAATTAAAAACCCAGCGAATTGCTGTCAACCCTAGTGTGCTGGCAGAAGTTTAGGATTACTGCACAGTATTAGTGTGCTATAAAACATGAGAAAAAAATTTCTTCTCTTCTCCATGTAAGGTTTGCTTTCTGGGGGGTCCTGAGGGATCAGACTCAGAGTGTCACAGTGTTGGCTAGACACACCCCTACCACTCTGGGGTGACCTTGGAGAAGAGCTACAGATTTAGCGATGAGGGACTTCGAAGGCCAGAGCTCTCTGAAACCTGTCCTTGGGATTAGACTACACTTCTAGGCTGTGCTGCTACAGGATCCAGGAAGCAGCCGGGAGTGTGGGGATGGAACAGCTCTGTTGTGTGTGTTGGTCACGTGAGGACAGTCACTCCTGAGGGGTCAGAGAACGGCACCATTACTAATCCCTGTGGAATCAGGCCTGAGAAGCTACTATGGGTTAACACTCCACTGGGAAAGGGGCTGCTGAATTAGGAGTGGGGGTGGGGGGAATGTCAGGCTTCCACTCCTGTAGGACAGGAGTCTTAGGTGGGGAGATACAGCCCAAACCAGACAGGAAGTGCCAAGTGGAACAAGATGGCTGTTCTCTTCATGGCCTGCTGGCAGGGCTTCCAACATGGATGCTGAGCCCCAAGCGAGGATTCCCACAGTAGGGAAGGGGCTTGGGAAGGGAAGAAGCAGCAGAAAAGAACTCTCACATCTTAAACCACAGGAGGGAACAGACTGGGTTCAGATTGGGAGGCTGACCTGAGACAGGGTCTCCTGTGTAGCCTTGGCTGTCTTGGAACTTGCTCTGTAGACCAGGCTGGCCTCAGAATCAGAGATCTGCCTGCCTCTGCCTTCCAAGTGCTGGGATTAAAGACGTGTGCCAGTGCCACCTGGTTTTTGATTCTTATATTAGTCATTGAACAACCATTTTTTGTAACAGTTTAACTAAATTACAGCCCTCAGCCCAAGATGGCTTGCAAGCTGGAACTTTGGAGAAATTTGTCATAGGTATTTCTGGCAGAATCCAGAGCCTTGTAGATGCTGGACAAGTGCTCTACCACCGAATGCCACAGTCCTTATGCTAATCTCTATCCCTACCACAAGACAGAATCTTGTTAACAGTTCAGACTGTGCCTTGAATTCATAATCTCACCTCTGCTGTCTCTTGAGTGCTGGAATTATAGGTGTGTTCTGCCATGGCTGGGGCATTCTCAGTTTGAGTACAGGGAAACACACGGTAGAGTCTGGCCCTTCCTGGATGAGACCACATACCTCCCAGAGCTGTTCTCTTCCGTCATTTATCACTAAAAATATTTCTGTTTTGTTGTTGTTTTGTTTGTTTGTTGCTTTCGAGATGGATTTCTCTGTGTAGCTTTGGTGCCTGTCCTGGAACTAGCTTTTGTAGACCGGTCAAGGCCGGTCTTGAACTTACAGAGATCCACCTGCCTCTGCCTCCTGCGTGTTGGGATTAAAGGTATGCGCCACCACTGCCTGGCCACTAAAAGTATTTCTGAGGAACTAAACTTAAAAAAAAAATAATTAGAAAACTACAGTTAATCAAGCATAAGAAGGATTAGCAGGGCATCCTAAAGGGTGTAGGTATCTCAGCCCTTCAGTTTGTTGAGGACTGGACAGACAAAAATTTAGAAATCGGGGCTGAGGATGTAGCTCCTATGGTAGAGTTCTCACCTTGTGAGCACAAAGCCCCGAGTTCCAACCCCAGCACCACACAAAGCAGGGGCCATGGTCCTAGCACTGGGAAGCTAGAGTCAAGAAGATCTGAAGTTCAAGACCATCCTCTGCTACTTTTTGAGTCCTCAAACTAAGTAAGAATTTACAGCCTGGGTTACATGAGATCTTGTCTCAAACAAAAGAAAAACAAACAAACATCAACAACAAAACCAAAACTAGGCAGACAACAACACACCAACTGTTCATAAGACCCAGCGCTATCTTTCAGTAGAATAGAATGATCTTTGTTTTTTTCCATATAGCCATTTTTTAAATTTTTGTTTGTCTTTGTTTATTTTTTATTTGCATTGGTGTTTTGCCTGCATGTATGTCTGTGTGAAGGTGTCAGATCTTGGAGGTACAGACAGTTGTGGGTTATCATGTGGGTGTTGGGAATTGAACCCGGCCAGATAACCATTTTAAAGATTTGTTTTTAATATTTGAAAAATTATGTGCATGTGTCTGAGTATGGATATGCACATGTAAGTGCAAATGCCCTTGGAGGTCAGAAGAGGGCAGCAGATCCCTGGAACTGGAGTTACAGCTTGATATGGGTGCTGGGACCTGAACTTGAGTCCTCTGCAACAGCGTAATGTACTCTGAGCCACCGAGTCATCTCTCCAGCTCCCAAAATTACCAGTTTTACATAGGTATTTTTCGGCTGTGTGTGTGTGTGTACATGTGTGTGTGTGTGTATACACGGATAGGGTTCTTGTCATCTCCACAGCTGTTAAAATCCCCCATTATCCCAAGATACAGCCTCATAGCACATCTTCTACCCACTCCAGTTTGGAAGCCACAGACAGGTTCTCCATCCTATGATTTGGGATTTGCAAGAGTCTCAACAGGAATGGAGGACTTGGTACCGTGTTTGCCTAGCACTTGTAAGAACCCTGCCTTTGACCTTTAGCCCTTCATAGAAGACAGAGAAACCCCAGCCAAGAGGAAACTTAGAGAAACTCTGGAGACAAATAGCACCCTCCAGACTCCAGACCCTTCCCAATGCCTAGCATCTCAATGCTTATGCCTTTTTCTAGTGTTGAATTATTTTCGATTGTGCGGATGATGTTTATCCGCTTCTCTGAGCAGAGAGGGTTGCTAAAGGCATCTGTGGACGGGATTTTACACGGTTGAAACACAGGAGTGGGATTCCTGGGTTGTATGGTGTCTGCTGATTCTTCCTCCAACACAGCTAGCAGTGTTCTTGTAGCAGAGTGGATAGTGTCCCTTCCTCAACTCATGTCTATCAGGAGGCTCAAGAAATACATCACTGGGAAACAGGGACCTTAAAGACGTAATAGTTAATGATCTTATGATGATGAGCATCCTTCAAAGAAGGGGTGGGGATGTAGACACGATGAAGACAAAGAGCAGTTGGTACTGGAGAAAAACATGGTATACAGAGAGAGGCAGAGCCTGGAATGGTTGGTGCTGCTAGAAGCTAGAAGAGGCAAAGAAGGATGCTCCAGAAGCCTTGGGAGGAGCACGACCCCATGGTACCCTGAGTTCAACCTCTGACCTCCAGCACAATGCACTCTGCCTCCTGGCTGGAGAGAGTTGTACGGCAGGCAGTCTAGCAAACTCCACAGTCCTCGACTCACAAGATCCCTTTCTTCACATCCAGACCACGATGGTGCTCACCACCCTGAGCATCTGCCAGCAAAGGCCACTAGACATTGTTCTCAGTGGCCAAACACGACCTTCCGAGAGCCCCCAGGGTACAAGTGTGGTCTTTCCTTTTTTTTGTGGTCTTTCCATTTGCCACCTATCTCAAAGGTTACACAACTTTATAACAACAGACAGAAACCCGATGAGCACAACTGGTCGGCGAGATGCAGGGACAGGAATGACTCAGGGCTGTGGCTCCTTGGTGAGGTTCAACAGAAAGGCCACCAGTGAATGAATGCCTGGGTAGAATGGGGACAATGAGATCAAAGAGCAAAGGATGCTGGGTAAAGTGGTAAGGCGGAGACAGGAAAAAGAGGATTGCATGGAGGCCAGGAATTCACAGCAGTGTGGCCTTTGAGGGAAGGGACACTTTGAATCCAGGGTTCAAGTCTAAAAGGCACTCGTGCGAAATACGAGGGCATTCAACTATTTCCAGCCTCAACTATTTCCAGCCGGGACCTGGCGATCCCCAGGCTCACCTGAGCGAGGCTAATGTAATGGTGGAGAAGGCTCAAACAAACACGGAAAGAAGTTGTTGGGGGTTGGAGGTAGGGGCGCGGACAGGGTGGCGGGGTGGGGGCATGGGAAGAATAACAAAACACCACCATGTCCTAATCAGGTGCTCTAGGCCGTGGCCACTGATTATGGGGGAGGCAGAGAAGTACAGCCATCCATCAGGGCCACAAAGCTACAGCTGGATTCATTAACTAAAAAGGCTTTTAAAGGTGGGGAAAAAAAAGCTCCTAAGTTTCAGTTCCCAGGGTAGCTGTAACAAGGTCTTTTCAGAAGTTATTCTGGTTTTGGCATAGAGGGCAGCTGGGAGCAAAACCTCCTCCTGCTTGGGCACAGATGGACCTAGGAGAGGGGCCAGCACCTCCCGTGGGCAGGTGTGGGTACTGGCACGGGGACTGGTGTATAGTTTCCCTGCAGTAGGATCAATAATGGGTCCAAGAATAAATTTCCGAAACCGTGCTTAAAATAGCTCCAATTTCCCCAGTTCTTTCTTATTTTGTTCACAAGGTGGTCTCTGGGAGCGGGAACAACTGGTTTTCTCTCAAGTTGACAAATTGATATCAAGCCTGGAACTGCTGGCAGGCCCCGGCTGGCCTGGCCTCCACCAGCCTCCCTGTTTGGTATTTGTCTGCTGGAGGTGACTTTGGTCCCCCTGGTTCCCTCAAGGTTTTTTTTTTTCCCTCACAACGAGTGTTATGCATGAAGAGGGAGAGTTAGTGACACATGATAATTACAGGTATGTGTTTCTCCACTCAGCCTTACGGGAAGAGAATCAAGTACAGGGGGACAGATGGTGTTGCTGGGGTCTGGCGCTGGGGTCACCAAGTGAGAGTCGGCAAAGGAAAGAGGCCTACAGCCTGGCTCTCTGGAGAGAGCGTCCTGAGGTACCTCAGGGCCTGTGTCTCCATCCGGCTCACTCCTGTCCAACCTCTCAGGGCAAAACACTGCATTGGGCACCATCCCCAAACCACTTAAGAATCATAAGAGATTGCATCTACTGTCAGAAAAAAACAAAACCAAGGAACAAACTGTTACATTTTCCTGGTAGGCTGTGTTTGATGTAGAAGGGCTGTAAAATCCCTCCAGAGACAAAGTCAGGAACCATGCAAAGTGCCTTGGCTGAAGTTCGTTTGTCCCCACCCCAGATAGCTGTGGAAGCCTCTAGAAGGAGCTTGCCAGCCTTGGCAAGAGGGAAGGAAGATAGGCTTGGCCCAGCAGGTGAGGAGGTCGGTGTCTAGCACTCTTGCCAAGGCCATGATCCGGTGAGGCCATAGGCCCTTGGTGGCATCTGTTCACTTTGGTTTTCCACGGGGGGAGGTACCTGCCCACTGCCTCATCTCTGCTCTCCAGTGTGACGTCATCTCCAAGGAACAGCTTCCCCCTACTTTCTTTCTCTTCCCAGAGGAATAGAAAGTTGTTTTTAATCATAAACAGTGTTTATCTCTCCTTCTCTTTCTCTGGTGCTAGGATAGAATATGGGGTCTCATAAACACTAAGCAAGTGTTCCACCATTGATTCTAAGCCCGTGATAATTCCACATGTTACCTACACGACGATACTGAACACCTGTAATAAATCTGTGTTTGATCGCTAACGACACAGTAAGCCTTCTGGATACCTCAGACACTTTCCCTGATGTCCAGATCTATGTCACGTGACAATGCCCATCTATGTCACGTGACAATGCCCGTCTCTGGTTGCACTTAAATGAACACACTCAGACCTACATTCTCCATGTCCCCACCTCAACCCCTGTCTCTAAGGTTTTAGCCTGGTTATCTTTGTGGTTCTCAAATCATCCAAGATGAGGACCTGGGCGCCGTCTTGTGCTCTCGTGCCTTTCTCCTTCTCCCCTCATGTTGGATACTGAAGCTGTATATATTCCATGGCTTCTGTATTGTACCATCCCTTTCCATGGCAGGCCCTCCAATCTTCCTCATATGGACAACCAAGGGACTCCTTTTCTGATGTCCACACCCAACCATATAGCCACCCACCATCATCTCTCCATGATTGCTTGCTCCATCCATCCATCCATCCATCCATCCACCTACCCACCCACCTATTCAGCTACCCATGAATTTTCTTCCCAATAAACTAAGCAAGTCTCTCCAGTGCTGTTAGAACCTATCAGCTTATGGTAGGAAGATCAGAGCTCAGGAATGGAAATATCTGGTTCTGATCTGAAACCATGTCTCAGGAGACAGGGAGCCTTAGGAAGTCCTTTGGGTCATTCCATCGTCTGGAAGTGGTTGCTAACCTGTCAAGACCTGTGAAGATAATGGGTGTGAAGGAACTTTGCAGGGTCCGCAACAGGACTCAAGGTTACAGGCTTCGGGTGTCTGTCTCATCATCATCATCAGCTCTTCTGCCTGCAAGGTCTCCCACTCCCTCCTCCTGGCTCTGCCCAGGCCCCTCATGCTCTGTGCACTAGTTCAGCCTCTATGCTCTGACNTCATCATGTGCCCTGAGGCTCCTTCCACTTCAGATCTGCCTCTCTCAAGATCACAGTGACTCTTATTGAACATTTTAGTAAAGCAGCACTATGTAATCATGAATTCATGGGGAGCGGGTAACTCTTGGCCATAACTGAAGTCTTGGGCTCCCAGAGGCACTAACATCTATCTGGTGGAATTGTCAGGGGAATATCGCCTCTACTTGGTGGTTTGTCTTGGCTGATGTTACTCTTGTTAAATCAGGAGGTCATATATCACTAGCACTCCAAGAAAGGCTGAACAAATATCTATTGTTTCTTAAGTTTTGGAATAAGGTCAATTGTAGGAAGAAGAACCAGCCTCACTGTAATTTTTATTCTAATTTTAAAATTTAATTTATTTCATTTCTTAATTTAAAAATTAAAAAGATTTTATTATTATTATTAGAAGTATTATTTTTAGTTTTTTGAGACAGAGTTTCTCTGAGTAGTCCTGGCTGTCCTGAAACTCACTTTGTAGAACAGGCTGGTCTTGAACTCAGAGATCTGCCTGCCTCTGTCTCCTGAGTGCTGGCATTAAAAGATGTAGAAGGAGTTGCAGGCCACTTCCTGCCGACTGGTTCCCGGCCGCCGGCTAGCTTTACCCAAAATAATTACATGGAAACTGTATACATTTAAGCACTGCCTGGCCCATTAGTTCTAGCCTCTTATTGGCTAAT
>LOJH01014137.1:0-17321 GCA_001685095.1 Ellobius talpinus | reverse complement strand
CTCTCTCTCTCTATATATATATATATATATATATATATATATATATATATATACCCTTTCCAGCCTGGCTATATTCTGTTAAGCCATCAGCCAAAATCAGCTTCTTTATTAGCCAATGGCAATAAAACATATTCACCGTGTACAGAGGAGAATCCTATATCCTTCCTTAATGTCTATGAATTCATATGTTTACAAAATGGCATAGCCACCCTGGAAAAGATTGTGGAGAATCCTCCAAACACAAAAGTAAAATCCAACATATTACCCAGACATACCACTTTTGATGTAGTTCCACAGGACTCACTATCATACCAAAAAGACACTTGATTGCCAATGTTCGTTGTCACCCTGTTCACAATATCTAGGAAATGGTAACAACCTAAATGTTCTTTAATGGAATACTATTCAGCTATAAATGAAAAGGAAATCATGAAATCTTTGCAGATAAATGGACGAACCAAGGAAAGTTTGCACTGAATGAGGTAACCTAGACCAAGAACAATAAGCACCACTCACATGATTTCTCTCATCTGTGGTTCTTAGCTCAAATACTCAAATGTAAGTGTAGATCCCACCCTTCATCAAAAAAAACATTCCTTTATATCACAACAAGCCACAATGTCACATAATGCAGAGATCAACAGATCTTGAAAACCAATCCCAATAGATAAATCTACATAAATCACACAGTTCCTGCATTTATGACTGAGGAAATATCACAGAAAGAGAAGCAGAAAGAATGTAAGCCCCAGAATATCAGAATTCTTCTATAAAACAGTCTTTCACAGAAATGACTGCATATACAAGAGTGGAACAATAGCAATATAGATGGACATTTTAACACAGAAGAAAAAATGCATAGGGCCCCATACCTAGACAATGAACTACAGCAAATAATGATAGGAGAATTAGTGATGTGGGATGTTCTTCTATATATTGTGAATATGTTTTATTACCATTGGTTAATAATGAGGCTGATTTGGCTAACAGCCAGGCAGGAAATCCAAGCAAAGATAAAAAGAAAAAGAAGGTAGAGAGGGAGATGCCAGTAGCTGCCAGGGAACCAAGATGTGAGGTAATGCCATGTTCATGTGGCAATAAATAGAATAATAGAAATAGGTTAATTTAATATGTAAAAGATAGTAATAAGCCTGAGCCATCAGCCAAACAGCCTGTAATTAATATTAAGCCTCAAAGTGTATATTCGGGAACTGGCAGGCAGTAGAGAAACCTCTAGTTATAAATTAGCCTTTCCCAGGGATGAGCTCGTTTGTTGGTTGGACTCAGCAGGTTCCATTTTCACACACACACAAACATGTATGCAGGTGCACATACACACATACACACCCCTAAAACAATAATAATCAATGAATAAGAGTCGACCATCTTGAGAGTGCAGCAGGAGCATAAGAAGGGATCTGAAGAGGGTTGCTGCTAGGGGCTAGAGAAAGAAAAGTGAGGGGAAAAGTGATGCAAGTGGGTTTCAAATGAAACATTTAAATATGTATTCAGCCTATATTCCAGTCAATGGCCCCCACCCACACCCATTTAAAGCAACCCTAATTAAGGTAGGAGGATGATGGACATAAAAGATCATGAAAGTAGGAGGAGGACTTCCTGGCAAGTAAAAGTTTTTCAGTGGACAAGGAATAATAAAAAGTAATGGGGTCAAATTTCACACACACACATAATTTCATCCATATGAAACTCTAATAATAAAATAAATACATAATATGAATTCATCATTGGGACTACAACAACTTTTTCTTGGCTTTTTATGAATTTGAAATGAATTGTATAACTTATATCAGCCACCATATATAGTTATTTTCCTTGTTAGTCATCCATGGTTCTAAAACACAGCCCTCTGAAACCACTCATCAAACTGCCATCTCTCAAAAAACATAAAAAGAACGCAATTTCCTATTTTTTTCTTGTCTTCTATCTTCCACACAGAAATTAAGACAAGATATAAGAAATATTCCAGTCACACAGCAAAATGCATAACCTATATGCCAGTACCTGGGAGTCAGAGGCATGAGTATCTTGAGCATCAGATCAACCTAGGATATAACAAAAGATCCTGTCTCAAGCCAAGAGCAAAATACTCAAACAATATCCTTCTTATATACCCCCTCTTGGAAAGTTGCAAAAATTCTAATTGGTTATTAAAAAATACTAAAGATTTGTAACATGACTTTGAACTCTTGAAATTTCTTTCCCAACTACCCTTAGTTACATTATAAAAATATTACCTCTTTTAGGATTTGTTTATTTACTTAATTTTGCATCTATATTTTCCTACATATATTTCTACCTTCTTTCTTTGACTATTTATCCTTTGAATATTTCTACCTAGTAGAATATTATTTCAATATCTGTCAAACTACCATTTAAGCATAATTTTTAAATGTGTCTCCCATAAATCTATTCCCTGATTACATAAACCATAAGCAGTTTTTCTCTCCTCACCTCATGCATTTTCTTTGAATCATTTGTGTGAAATTTCATTATGTTTTAATGTTATAATTAACCATTTTATTAGCTTTTTAATGTCCTTTAAGTTAGAGATAATATCTACTGTGTCCCTTAAATACACCTCATACACTAGATCCATATTGTATTACTTAACCTAGCATTACATGAAGCAGGTGATAATGATATTTTTAATGTACGATCACAAGATAATGTAATCTAATTCTCAACATTGGGAAATAATAGCAAAATTCAATAATGTAAATTGAACTTTCACCTTTTGTGCATTTTTGAGAGCTGTACAAGGTCCATAAATACTCTAAAGTCCATTTCTGTGCCTTTTCTCTTTATTACAAATGATTACCGTGCTTGACTCCCTAGTCAACCTCATTCTCAATTGTAAAATATAACATATAATGACAAGATCTCCTAGTACTTATGGTGTATTAGGTGTTTCTCAAAACATTTTTTCTAGTTGCCTACATTGGAAATGGCTTTATCTGTTGCAGTTTGGGTTTACCCTTAAATGTGAAAATTCATCTTGCTTTTTATGTCATTAGAATTTTGCCGCAACCAGTAAGGATATCACCCTGTATAACTAAAATTTGCTTTGACTTCAGCACCTTGAAAATCTCTATCTCCAAATTAACATTTGGGGTTCAAATGAGACACAGTTTTACATCCGTGATGGGTAACTTGCTAAACATATAACTCTGAGCTTCCATTCTGCTATTTATGAAAATGGGTCAGTAAAAGCTCACGTCAAATGAGTTTCTCGGAATTGAATGCCGACTATATGTAAATGATCTAGACAAGAGCGGTCATTATCGGCCTAGGGTCCCCCTCCACAGTTACTATCAATCCCCTCCTCACATACCGATTCAACCAAACACTGTGGCCGCTGCTTTTCTTCCTCAAACAATGTGTCTTTGTGTTTGACACAGGGTCTATCTGAGTATCCCAGGCTGGCCCTCAATCTTTCATCCTCTTGCATCCACCTCCTAAGTGTTCAAGTTATGGACAGGTACCAGCACATCTGACTTCAAAATCCAAAATAAAAATAAGCTCTGGTTCTTATGTAAGCAGGATAAAGATTTGCTATGATAAAAACATGTTAGTTACTTGAAAAATATCAAACATCAATTCATTTACTCAAATTTTTCTCTAATGTAAATAGCTGTGAAGCCCCATCATTACAATTTTATTGTAATTGTGGGCTAGGTAGGTTATACATAGTGTATTATTTTTATTATGTTAATTAAATAAAAATAATTCTCTAAAAATCTTTTTCATTTAAATATAATGATAGAATGATAAAATATCTCTGTCACCTTAAGTTCTTCAAGACATTTCATTTTGTTATATCCTAGGTGTTCTGAGAAATGAATCTGTCCTGTGGTTGAATGAAGCCAAATGGGAAGCTTGGCTTTGTCTGGACTATGATATGGCTTTGTTTCCAAAGTATAGCATCAACTCTAATACATCTAGTCTAGCCAAGTAATCTAAATATATTCATTGAACTCCAGGAGATTAAGACAAGCATATAGATCATTTTTGAAGCAAGTGACTATACTGCATTTAAGTTATGAGGACTTTTTCCTAAGGTCCCCAGAGATTAATTAGACGGTGATGATTGTGTTAGGAGCACACATATAACACACATAAAGTAAGAAATAAACTCAATATCCTTATCAATTAAACTATAAGTCCACGCAAAATCAAGATGAAATTGGATGCTCTTTGAATTGACAGCGGTGGAACAGTTGTTTTTACTTCTCACCAAGCCTCATGGGAGGTTATGGAGGTCCCCCTTCCTCAAAACTCATGATAATCTTTTGAATTTTTGTATTTTCTCATAGCTAAAGTTGTCTTCAAACTCAAGTTCCTCTTTCTTCAGGCTCCTGATGTCTCGTCTAGGATTATAGGCAGTACCATGACATTCAGAATTTATTCATTTGTGTGGGCTTTGCTATTTTATTTTTAAATTTCAAATTCTATTGTTTGCATGTACATATGCAATAATTTCTCAATGTTTTATAGGGCGGCAAAACTGACCAAGATAATCAAATACTACATGTATGAAACTTTCAAAGAATTAAAAGTATACCTCAGCAAAAAAATCAACAACAACAACAAAGGAACAGTGTTCAGGTGAATTGAGACTTGGAATAGGTTCTATTAAACAGAACTTTCTACCAGCACTTTTGATTCAGCATGAAGAAACGGAAAGTTGCATGTCTATAATCAGTAATTGAAGACCAACACAATAGCTAAACATTTATAGATAAGAGTCGAGCATAAATACGGTGCTAGAGAACAGATAAACAATCAAGTGAAAGAAAGTTATAAGAATAAGGGCCAGGGAAGATATGTGCATGATGCAACAGCACTTAGAAAGTTATTAATTTTTTTATTAAAAATGTCCACCTCCTCCCCTCCTCCCATTTCCCTCCCTCTTCCCCTCCTCCTCCCCCTCCCTCTCCAGTCCTAAGAGCAGTCAGGGTTCCCTGCCCTGTGGGAAATCCAGGGTCCTCCCCTCTCCATCCAGGTCTAGGAAGTTATTAGTTTTTAATGGGTAAACTGAATAGAAAACATGATTAACTAAAGTTAATTTGCACATGATTTTAGAGGCATTTTTTTGACTTTTGCTCTTGTTTTCAGTATTTTTTATTTTCATTTATGTTATTTTCTAGGACACTACAGTTTATAATTCTGTTTAAAATATTCACATTGTGGATAATTGAATATCGCATGGCTAATATCTGCCTTTTAGGAAAATAATACAATGGATGTAAAAAGACACACAAAAAAAACTGATATTGAATTTTCTACTGGTAAGGCAAAGAGCCCTATTATTTCCAGAAAAAAACATATCACGGGGATGATTAATGTGTTGTCTACAACTCAAAATGAAGGAGTGAAAGTGGTGAGAATAAAAATTATGATCTCCAAACTAGGAAAACAGTTTAAAACAAAACAAACACAAGGAACATAAATGACAACATTAGGAACAGACACACCACTGGAGCAAAACAGTTGCAATTTATCTTTTTGATGGAGTCATGGGATGCTTAATCTAATCCATGTGAATAGAGGAGAGCAAGGCACAATCATAGCCTGATCCCATGCCAAGTTACTGCTAGCAAAGAGTTCCCAGACAGATCTGAAGAAATGAATCAGGAACAAATGCATAGGAAGAATACAACAGGATCTGGCTGAAATTATATATCTTTGAAAATTAGACCAGCCAAGAACTAATTATGAACTATACTACCTCCTTTATTATGCAAATAATTCTGTTTACAAGTCCATTATCAATTACTATAAACACTTAAATTGACTGTATTTCTTATATTATTCCATATTCTTAATTGTTAAAAGTGCTAAAGTATTATATAAAATTAGGATTGTTCTTAAACTGTTATAATTGTCATGAGTCATTTCGTTAATTTAAACACTAATTTACTTATAGTGATTTATAATTATTATTATTATGAACTTAACATTTTTAAAAGAAAGAGTTCGTTGTGAGATGTAACTTCTACTTTCCTTGAACACATTGGCACTGGAGTCCACTTTCTAATTATAACACCAGCAGCACACACTCTGAGAGCAACAATCAAGTAATGGAACCTCTTGAAACTAAAAAGCTTCTAAGTCAAAGTACACAGCAAATAAGACAAATGACAGCCTCCAGAATGGAAAAGATATTCACCAACTCCACATCTGACAAAGGGCTGATCTCTAAAATATATAAAGAACTCAAGAAACTAGACATCAAAATATCAAATACCCCAACTAAAAATTCTGTTGAGAATTCTCAAAAGAAGAATCTCAAATTACCAAAAGACATTTAAGGAATTGTTTAACATCCCTAGATACCAGGGAAATGCAAATAAAAATGACTCTGAGATACCATCTTATACCTGTCAGAATGGCTAAGATCAAAAACATTGATGACAGCCTATGTTGGAGAGGATGTGGAGTAAGGGAAACACATTTCCACTGCTGGTGGAAGTCCAGACTTATACAAACACTTTGAATATCAGTATGGTGGTTTCTCAGAAAATTGGGAATTAATCTACTTGCAATGATTTTTGACAAATCAGGTTATTAAATAAAAATATTACTTGAATTTTGTTACTGGTATTTAACTTTTATAACTTTGTTTTGTTCTTACATTTGGTGAGTTGTTTGGTTATATAAATGCAAATGTCCAAATATTTTATTTTTTCCAGAATAAATGTGATTATTAGTTCTCTCAGATGGATCATGTATTGAATATCACATTTCAAAATCTTCACTTAACATTTGGTAATGCCTTTAAAAAGATAACTAAATTTTCTTAATGAGTAAATAAAAAACCCTCACATTTCAGAATACCAAATAAAATAATATGATGCTGACAACAAACCTCAATGACACACAGATGGAAAGCAAACATAGCTGTATCACAAAAATTCCAAAACCTGAGCTTTGGAGGTTTTCTCACCCTTTGTCCCTGAAATAAATTCTTCTGTCTACAGGCACACAAAGTTCAAAAATTATACTCTTCTGTTTAAAGTTGTTGAATGAAGCCATTGAGACAAAGCACTTTGTATCTATGAAATCAAAAGATTCTGTAAAATAGATGCAGGTTTGAATAATAGCTAATTCCACAGTAAGGGAGGCAGTTTAAATTACTTATTATTTTGGGCTTTTCAGACAGACATTCATATCATAAAAGTTCAAATGATGACTGCTTTAAACAAATCAGGGATACCAGTGAGAGAAAATCGAGTAAAAGAGTGCCCAGGTTTATTGAAGGTAAGTATTAGCTAGAAAAGTTTTCTCTCTTACAGAGGGTGAATCAGTCATGATTGAGACAAAACAAAGCAAACAAGTTTGTAAACAAAAGACTCTAAACACGGTTTTGCTGTAAGACAAAGGGGAGGGAAGCATGTGCCTCTAAAACAAATGATAGTTCTATTCCTTTGCTTTATTTTGCTTATCAAACATAAATGCCTAGATTTCTTCATTGCTATCTTCAGTTTTATATAAAAACTATGGACTGATGGAAAAAGTACAGATCTAGTAAAATTTATGTTGCTGTAAATGGATAGGCCAAAGGTTGAAGCAAAAAGACCCATAGCAAAAACTACAAAATCTTCCATGGAAAATGACCAGGTGAAGAAAAGCAGTTCTTCCTTTCCTTCATGGGAATACTCTACCCAGAACATACTGGCAAGTATAGAGGGTACAGCTAAGCTTGGTTGTTCACTATCTCCTAGTGAAGTCATTATTAAGAAGAGAGCTTTGAAATCCTAGGACAGAGACAGGTGTAGCTCTATTAGGATAAGAAGAAGTAATATCAAAACCCCAAACAAGAATGATAGTAAATAATATAAAAAGTAAAAGTTACATGTCACCATGAGCTCTTTCTTTTTAAAATCTTAAGGTAATAATAATGGTATTTTATTTTACATATTTATATAGTTATATGCAAATATATAATAACTAGTAATGTGATAATATTATTATGTGTGTATATGTTCACATGCATGATATGTGGGAGGACATGCATGTCATAGTGCACACAATGAAGTCAGAGACCAACTTTATGCAGTCACTTGTAGGTTTAAATGGGTTTAGGGAGACAAACCCAGGTCACCAAGTTTACACTGCAAGCATCTTCTCCGCTGAAGCATCTTCTCAGCCCTTGAACTCATTCTGTGATACTTTCATTGTCCTTACATACTTACCTCTTGTGACAATAGGAGGCTGTTGCTCCTCCTGGTTCCATCTTGTGAAAACTCATCTTCAAGCTTAGAAAACTATATCTTTCTTTCCACATTTAGTAGAACCATAAGTGGCAACTATGAGACTATCTAGAAAATCATGTCTGTGGCTTCATAACTCTATTACTGTAAGATTCAAAATAAAGAATTAAATGTTAAAATAGCTAACAGCAATGTAATGGCTTCTAATCTAAAGGTAGTTTTAGGCTTTCTCAGTAAGAATATTCTTGATTATTCTTTATCCTTTATTACATGCATGATATTATGGTTAAGACTGGCTGTCAACTTGAAAATATCTAGAGTCACCTAAGAGACTGTCTTCTAGGCATGCCTGAGAAGGATTATTTTGATTATGATAGCCTTTGGAATACTCTTAAAGGCTTATATTTAATTAAAGCAAATGTGTTACACAGTAAAAAATGGGTTACACTCTGTCCAAGTCTTGTATTCTGGACTGCATAAGACAGAAAACTAAATGAGCAGGAGTGTCCATTACTCTCTTCTTCATTACTGTAGCCACAAAGTGACAAAGAGAGGCAAGCTCCTGTTGCTTTGACCTCCTTGTTATGATACCTTAGACTGTGAGCCAAAAGAAACCCTTCCTCCCTTTAATTGCTTTTTATAACTACTTTATATCAATAAACTAAACTGTGAAGTAATTAAATGCGACAATTGGTACCAGGAATGGGGTTGTTGCTATGATGAACCTGGAGATGTGGTTACTAGACTTTGGGACTGCTTCAGGAAGAATGTGAAAGTTTTTGAAACTTTGGGCTAGAAAATCTCTAAAAGACACCTGTTGATCCCTGTATGCTATCTTACAATCATCTTATTTCATATAAGTATTACTAAAATTGACTTAGTCCCTATGTAGAATATCAGTCATATACTGTAATTAGACATCAGGGACAGGTAAAGAATCAGAAGTTCAAGAATAAAAAGTGTGGTGCTAGCATAAAAATAAGTAACAAAGCAGAGATTAGCGTAAGGTGTCCTTCCATCAATATTGCTAGAACATCTAAATCACACAATTCATGTTCACAAAGGGAATATGTTGCAATTAGTTGAAAATCTGAAAAAGAGGTAAGTGCTGATCTTAAGAAAATACCAGCTGCCAATAATTTCCATACCAGGGGTAGAGCAGCAGGAATTCTTCAACTTGAATAAATCTCAACCCAATCACAATGACTGTATTGCTGGATAATTCCTGATCAGATCCCACAGTTTTCTGGTGCCACAGTTCTTTCTAAAATACCATAGAAATGGCTTAGCAACTTAAACTAGGGGACATGATCCTCATATCAGAACTAAATATTTCTTAATTGATTCTGCAAGTTGCCCCACTTGTGTAAATACATTTGTAAATGAGAATGTCCAGAAGCCTACGAAGTAGAAATATAAACCATTATTTTACATTGGAACTGAAATTTTCAATCTTATGTTTCTGCTGTGCAAGCTCAGGATAACAGTGGTGACTTTACTGCCTCTTTGAATGGTACACATCTCTATTCCGATGGCATATGCTATGTTCTTTTCTTAAAATTCTCTTCAATCACTCTTTAGACTTTAAAGGGAGCATCTGTAATTGTGTCAACAGACATGATCAGTTTGCCATCTGAGAAAGCTGGAGCAACAAGTACATAGTCACTTGAAATGTGACCGTAAAACGAGAGCTGCATTGTCAGAGCAGAGGCAGCTCCATTCTTTGGCAGTAACACCTGCATCCTGCACCACATTTACCCCATTTTTAAAGGCATGGCTGAGCTTATATAAAAAAAATTAAAATGTTTTCCAAACCACATAATTTTTGTCTGTATTAGTTGTTGTATTAAATACCATTTTCACGGAAAGCCATGTTAGCATCAAGGTTTCTCCTAATTACAACTAATTGCTAATGTTTCATCTGATTCATTGAGTGAAAAATATCATTATTTTATTTAATGGAAAGAAAGGAACAGAGAAAAATTACATAAAATTGCTGTATTTCTGAAGTCGGCAACTTGAAACATTTTTTCATTACACTGTGAGATTTGAAGCATCTGGGGAAAGTGCCTGTAGTCAGCCTTCTATTGTTACTTTTGAATGAGCCAATAAATAAATGGAAAGTTTTGCCTAGAGATGAAATGAACCAGAAAAATAGCAAAGAATACAATGTGCAATATCAAAGTAATGGCACTGATAGGATTTACTCATCAAAATATATGCATCTTCAGCAGGAACACAGAGTGATAAGTAGGTAGGCCCAGTAGAATAAATAGGTTCCCTTTGGTAACATGTTTCTGAAAAATCAAAGCATTGTGAAGCAGTGTTGAACTCCAGCTCCAGACTTCACTGTGAAGCACTTGCACCTAGGCAGGAGCACACACTCCTGGAATTGATAATATTGAGAAATATGGTCAGGATGCTTTTACTGCTTAACAAAAAAATAAATGCGTATTTATCAGGTTGGATTACAGGAAGGCGAATAAAATAAATCCATAAATGATAATTTTGCAATTAGTTGAATTTAAGCAGCCTAAAATTAGTTGTTTTCCTAAATCATTTGCTTAATTTCAGTTTATTGTAAAAAATTGTACTTAAAGTCCAGTTTTATACTTAAATTCATCTACTTTATCATCATCTATTTTATGTACGACTGCAATAGTCCTATCTTCCTTTCCATTTCAGACATGCCACACAAGCTACTGAGCCTTCCATGTGTATGCATGTGTGGGTGTATGTGTGTGTGTGTGCGCGCGCGCGCGTGTACGTGTCTGTCTGTCTTTTCTCTAGGTCTAGCAGAATTATCGTTATTAAATTAGGCGGGGAAAACTAGACATCCACATGTAGAATGAAGAAACTTGACCCCCACCTTTCACCCCTTAAAAATAATCAATTCCAAATGGCTTAAAGACCCCGAGGAAAGAACTAAAATTGAGAACCTTGCTAGAGGAAGAAGAAAGAAAAGTGCTTCAGGTTGAAAATATCTGCCATAACTGGCCGAAAGGATCATAATCACTCAGCAAACATCCCAGTACCTAAAATGGATTGCATAGAAATAAATAGCTTCTGTACATAAAAGGAGACAGGAGAAAGAGACCGTATAGAGAACAGAAGAAAAAATTTTGTAAACTAAGAATCTGACAGAGAATTGCTACTGAAAATATGAAGGAATCTAAGGAATCTAATATTCAGAAATCAAACAAATCAATAGTAATTACATAAAGGAGAGAAATTGAGAATTTCCAAAAGATGGAGCACAAATATCCAATAATGTGCATGATCCCAAACTATCAAAAAAAGAAAGAAACTACACTGAGATTCCATTTCACCCCCAAAAGGGCAATCATTACCGAAAAGAAAACTAAGAACAATTGTTAATTATGATGAGGGGAAACAGAAGTCCTTTACACTGCTAGTGGGAATGAAATTAACCCATCCACTATGAAAAGTATATAGAAATTTATTTAAAAAACTAAAAATACACCCATTGGGTGACTCATCTCTTCCACACCTGGATATCAGTCATAATATTCTATATGACTGGATCACACAGACGATTGCACAATAATTTTGATTTCAATAGTATTCACAGTAAACACTGATGAAATCCAGTTTGGTGTCCAAAACAGAATAATTATGAAGAAAATGAAGCACATATACATGAGAAAATTCACTTGGCCATGACAAAAACTGAAATTATGTTGTTTGTAGAAAGGAATTCAACAAAAAATCATCTTATTAAGTGAATTAAATCAGTCTCCAAAACACTCTAATAAATCAAAATTTTATAAAGTGTTTTAAATAGAAAATAAGAAACATGGATGCTATTTAATGTCAGTTTGAGGCTTTCAAGTTTGAAAATAAGAACAGAGCCGCAGAGGAAGAGGGCAAAATAAGAAGAAAGTTTCAATATTGTGTCTCTTGCCTTACTGTTTTCCAACATGAATCCACTGCACTGAACACAGAGAATTTAAAAGACATGGAATAAATACATTTATGCGAACAGGTTGAAAGATTTCCAAAATATACACCTAATAATATGTTACTTCTTTTTCTTTTGAAACTCTTGTTTAACAACTTTCAAAGTGGATGCAAATCTTTACACAATTTAAGTTTACCTGAGTAGCCTAGAAGAAAATCTACTTCTGTGGCCTGCACTTTTTGATCAAATTGTCTCTCCTCTGCATTCATATCTCTCATACATATTTGTCCCTTCCCTCCATCAATGGCATATCATCTTAGCTTTATTCAGTTACAATTCTTAATAGTTAAAAATAATAATTAAGTAGGGCGAACAGTTATCCTCCTGAATTTGTGTACATATCTTTTATTTGCTCTCTGTTAAAAAAGTATTATAAAGTATTTGCATTGCTTTCTCTTATTTTGTGTTATAAATAGCTAAAATTATGTTAAAAGCATCACTCAGATAAGAAAAAATAAGTGGAACTCTCCTTCCATAAGGTTTTTAAAACATTACAAGAAAATAAAAACCTAACATGATGTTTCTAGACCTGTTTGTCTTCAGCTTTGTAAGAATTGATTATAGCGCATTCATGAATTAGAAGGCATTTATAGGGGATTATGATCTGGCGGGGAAGAAATGTACTATGCCAATGTGAAATCACTATCAAGGCTTCTTAGTACTGCAAGGGAACTCTAGAAGAAGAAGGAACAAATCAACTCTAAACCATGCAATCCCTGAAAAACAGACCTGAGAACAATGTCTTTGGAAACTAGTCATTCCATTGTGATAACCCAAACTTCATAGCTTTTCAAAGTCCCTTTCCATCATTCCTTGTTATTATTATTTTTAAATTTCTACCTTCACATTGTCTCCTCCAAAGGGACACACAAGAGGTTCACAATTATCTAACAATGAAAAAAATGTGTCTCAAAACAGTAGTCCTTGTGAAAACTGGGTAGTTTGGTTTTGGTGTTTGTTTTCTGTAATTTAGTAACAAGCCTGTGATTCTCTAATTTGCCTCATAGCATGAAGCTGGCAAACAGGCCAAGTAGCCATTGTTTGTTAAGAGGTACTTTTCAACTTGGGTGTTTAACAAGTATGACAGGCTCTATATAACTGAACTTTTGTTCCTCTAAAATACACCAAAATTCTTCAAAAAGGAGCAAAACTGCTGAAAGAGAATTTTATTTTTAAGTTTTTCTATTATGAGAAGGAAAGGACACTGTGTATTCAGATCTGAACTGCCAGTCATCCATATGCTGACAAACCAGTACTTTTCCAGCAGAGTACGCATGCTGTCTCTAGAATTAGAATCACAGGGAGGAGGGGCGCTTGCCCGGACAGTGGTACTCTATTAGCTATGATACTAAAGGAGGGCATTGTAGTCATACCCATCTGACAGCCTAGATTATCCCAAAAATGTGGTCTAATCTACTTAGAAACAAAGCTCTATCATTGCCTCAAAAGTGTCAGAGTATAAGCTAAACAAACAAACAAAAAAAGTGAATTACAGGTTCCAAAGCCCACCAAAGATCTAACAGGCTTTTTGTTTGATTTTTGTTTCTTTGTTTCGTTTTTTTGAGACAGGGATCTACAAGCTTTTGAGATTTAAACAATATCCTTTTAAAAAGTCTAGTCCTTAAAATTACTTGGAAGTTATCTATCATGCTCTGAAAAGTATCCTATCTCCATGGAATCAAAATTTCCTCTTCAAATTCATTTGAATGGGGTTTTTGCCTATTCACCTGGATATTGTGACCTGGACAATTTGTATTTTTTCTCTTCTGTTTTCTTTTCTTTTTGTTTCTTTTTTATTCTTTGCTCTTTTTTTCCGTTTTGGTTTTTAAAGACAGGATTTCTCTGCATAGCCATGAACGATGTAGAACACACTCTGTAGTCCAGGTTGACCTCGAATTCAGAGATCCAGCCTGCGTCTGCCTCCAGAGTGCTGGGATTGAAGGCGTGTGCCACCACTGCCTTGCCTGTTTCTGATTAACCTTCTTTGGCTCCAGAGTACATCCCACTCTTCCAGGATGCTTGATTTGTAAAGCTCATAATTCTTTCCTCGGCTTTCTATTAGACTTTTTCTTCCCCAGCTGCTTTTCTTTCTTTTAATTTCTATCATTCAGTACATTTCTCATGTCCACCCCCATGTCATATATTTATATTTTCTACTTTCGGTTACTATTTTATATTTTAGCTCATATGTACTCTTGTAGTAGGATATAGTATAAAATAGCATTAGTTGAATAATCCTTGCATCAATGAGCATGAAATATGAAATAAAATTCAGGTATCTGTCAAGTAAGGGATTTCTTAAATAATGAGGCCTTAAGCAGCAACCTACCCCGGCAGTAATAGCCTTGCTCGTATCATGAATATAAAATAAACTAGAAATTAGAAATTTGTCCCATACTATGGTAGCAACTCACCCAACCCACAAAGTCTAGAAATCTTTAAATATATTTTTGGAAATAGAAGCAATGAATAATTTACTCTAATACTATTCCTATTATCCACTTTTGCAAAGTTGAAGAGCTCTTGAAAAACCTTTCTTTGACTGTCACCAAATTCTAAAATTAGTAAAAATTTGAGGAACATTCTTTCGATTCTTCCCAACACCCCAACCTATAAGAATTACCAAGACAGTACTTCTTCCAGCTAATCCATCCTAGGGGAATCAGGTACTAAGCTCCCCAAAGGGAACTCTATGAAAGCCTACCATAAGTCAGTAATTAATCTGAGATTTTGAAACTTAATTGACACTAGAGACTTATCTGAAAATAAAGTCAATATAAAGAATGATAGAGTATCTCTATATAAGACCAGGAAATAATAACCATATCTTTTGATTAACACTTTACTCGTAAGCAGAGAATCTCAGGGCTTCTCAGACAGAAATTGAAAAGGAAATCAGTAAATGCTGATTTCTACTATGCCTTTTGTCTTTTCTTTTAATAAAGCAGGATTCGATACCTGCCCCCAAAGGAAGAAATTCATCCTTCACACTGTAAACTTGATCAAAAGTCCATGCCTAAGGCATTCGTAGGTCCAAAATGGGGAATCTACTACTGATCTCCTGTTAAATGGACACCTTGTGTCCATAAAAGTGCCTTCAAAATATTTGTGTTTATGCACATAGATAGTATTGTTCTCAGCCTTAGTCGAGAAGCTTCTTTCTGAGCGAAGTCATTTCTGCAGAGACCTGACAAAGTGCTGAAAGCAAGAGACTATTTAGTTTTCATTACTAAATTTGATATCTGCATGATGCCTAATAAGGCTTTTGGAACAAAAAGAGAGAACAGAAAAAAATGCCAAAGAATGAGGAGTGTGTCATACTGTTT
This sequence comes from Ellobius talpinus, assembly GCA_001685095.1. Lineage (NCBI taxonomy): Eukaryota > Metazoa > Chordata > Mammalia > Rodentia > Cricetidae > Ellobius > Ellobius talpinus. The sequence goes on along the minus strand of LOJH01014137.1, from coordinate 1,779 downwards.
TCTGGGCAGAATATGGCAGTTGCATTCACGAATGCTCACCTGTATCACCAAGTTCCCAGTAGAACTCTGGATGGAGCAGGGAGTAATTCCCATTCCTCCCTGTGGGTTTATAAACAACTAAACAATTGCTAATATGGAAAGACTCACAAGGTCTCCCTTCCTCCCTCAAAACTATTGTCAGTGAATAGGTGCTGGGTGATGCAGATATTTTTTTCATTGCTCAAGTCACAGGAAAAAACAGAAAACGTGTGTGTGTGTGCGCGCGCGCACGCGTGCATACACACATTATGTATAATACATGTATTTTATGATTATTTTATAATAAATGGAGTAATAATATGTGTCATAAGATTTATATTATAAAGTAGGAACCAGAAATTGACATGTATATATTTGGGTGTGGGAAAAAAATTCATCATGGCAAAAAATTTAAATTTCAAAATTATATCATAAATGCAGATATTAGGAAATGATGAGAATAAAATGGAAAACAAAATTTTACATTATATTTTTCATTAACTCCTTAAAAACTTAATAAATTAAACATTTAAAACATAAAAATAATATCTAATGTTAACACCACAAATTATAATAAAATAAAGGATTTTTTTCCTTTGATCTGCAGTGGTGCAATTAAAAAATCCTTAGATTCTACTCAAGAATTTTTTCTAATATCAAACCTAATTAAAGGATAATTCAAAACAAAAAATGTAACATTTTTATGAAATACTGCCATCATCAACGTCTGATGTACAATATATATGTTTGTGTGTATGTGTGTGTAACTTCTAGGTTCAGAAAATAAGCCCACGCAATAAACAAGCTTTAGTGGTGTGCATCTATAGCCACAGCACTGGGGATGAGTCAGACGCAGGAGGATGAGGTCAGACTTATTTTTAGCTACATATCATACTCAAGTTAGAACACAGTATATGAGACTCTGGTTCAAGTAAAGCAAATACATACAACTCTACCTCAAACACATCACCATTCCTACTAGAAGAATATTGAATGCTTATCAATAACAAATATAAGCAAACACACTGCTATCAACTAGGCTATCCTCCTTCAATAGTTGGGTCTAGATACTTTATCTTCACTCACTGAAGGGCAGCAAGTCACCCAGTCAGTATGAGTACTCCATGGCAGAGGAAACACAGAATGCCTGGCATATGAAATAAAGATACAATTAATGCAGTCAAGGCAGAAAAATAACTACTTACTTGCCATGAATACATTCCAGAGACAGATGCAAAAGTCCCTGTTCTTAGGAGCTCCAACTTTTCACTCTATATTATATGTAGACAGTGGAGAAGTTTTATCTTCAGTACAGGACTCTTTTTTACTTTCATTAAAAACAGATTTTTAATGTAATATGTTTTAATTACAGATTCTCCTCACTTTACTTTTCCCAGTTCCTCCCCATATCCCCTCTCATCTGAAATTACTCCCTTTCTCTCTGTCTCTCATTAGGAACCAAACAGGTTACTAAAGGATAACAAAATACAGTTCAATATAATATATTAACAGATTGTGAAAAAGTAAAACAAAAATAAACACATTGGGATGCAATAAAACAAAAAACAGAAAGAAAAGAACCTAGAAGAAGGACCAGAAAAGATATAGAGTCAGAGACTCTCGTTCACACACTCAGGAATCCCATTAAAACATAAAACCTGAAGTTATAATATATATGCAATGGACCTGTAGGGTAAAATAAAAGAACAAATAAAAAGGAAAAAGAAGGGAAAGGAAGAAAGAGAGAGAGAGAGAGAGAGG
>LOJH01014136.1:0-24336 GCA_001685095.1 Ellobius talpinus | reverse complement strand
GAAAATTTTTTTAATAACAATAAAAAAGTGTCTGAAATAAAAAATAAAAAATAATAAAAAAATAAAAAAGTAAAAAAAATAAATAAATAAATTTATCTTGCTATTTCATGCTTATTCTCTTTGTCTACATATTTATAACAGGGTCTAATCAATAGAAATTTTGTGATGTGACACATTCTGGCAGGGTTTTACTTGCGGTTGACAGTCTTGGTGATGACATCTTTATGTTCTGAGCTGTCATCTCAGTCTTTATTTTTTGGGGGTTTTTTTGTTTTGTTTTGCTTTGTTTTGTTTTTTGAGACTAAGTCTTACTTTGTAGCTTAGTCAACCTAGAATTCACTACTGAAACTGCCCCCCAAGATAACAGCAATCCTCCTGTCTTAGGCTCATAGAGGCTGATTACAAGTATGAGCCACCTTATTAAGTCTGAGAAATAATTCCAAATTAACTATTGTCATTTTTTATTTCATTTAAAATCCTGCACTCTCTACCCTGGAATAAAGTAGTCATCAAATACAGTTTTTCTCTTTCTGCCACCAGGTATATCAGATTAAAATGTCCATGTTCCCTAAAAATTGTTCCTTTATACATTTCATAAAATAATTGTACTCTAAACTTCTAATTGGATCTGTAAGCCCAATTTCTATTCATTATTTGTAAGAGACAGCTCCTGCATATATGAATTCCACTTTTAAAACTTGAACAATTTTATAACTTTTTGTTTATTTGTGGGAGGTGTTACAGCACGCATGTTGGGGTCAGGAAATAAACTGTAAGAGTCTGTTCTCTCCTTCCACCATGGAGGTCCCAGGAGAACTGAACAAAGATCTTTAGTCTTGGTGGTAAGTGCCTTTACCAACGAAGCCATCTTAGTGGTCACTGATTTCCACTTTTGAACGAATTCATCACTAAATTATATTTTTATTGCATCTCACTGAACAAATTTTATATTTTCTTTCAATCTTTATTTTGTGAAAGCATGTAGGCTCATAGTGAAAAAGTTTAATCCTCTGTATTTGCAGTGAGCAAAACTTTGACTGGATCACAGGAGAATGCTTTCCTCAGCAGCATTGTGAACAGCTTTAGTTTGTATCGGAGCCACTAGTTTTCAATGTCTTATTTTGTTCAGGTATTCATTTGTTTTTCTGTTGCATTTTTTTGTTAATTTCTTGTTTTGTTGCACTGTTATCAGGTAATATGTTATATGTAGGAGACAGGTAAATTAATATCTGTCAAGTTTGACAACCAAACATAGCATGATACAAACACTATGTTGATTTAACACAGACTTGGGCTTCTTACATCAGGAAACTCCAAATAAGAAACTTTAAGGAGTGTGTCTCCTCACAATGTAACATTTTTGGTCAAAAGGTTCTCCACCTATGGAAGGATGTCCTCAGGCCTCTCCATTCCTAGAGTGCAAGAAACACACTCTTTCCTTTGCGTTTACCTAAAGTAGTAACTCACATTCTACTGACAGTGAGAAGTGACCACATCCTCTAGTGTCAACACAGACAGACAGACAGACCTGACTGAAGCATCTAAATAACCTTCTTCACTACCACAGGATCAAACCCTCACAGCTCAATGTCTGAACAAATGGCCGCATCTTCTGCCCAGCTTCTTAGACAGTCAGCTGGGACCCTAGCTTAAACAAATGTGGGGGTGTAAAAAAATATAAAAACGTGGAAACAGTGAATGCAAAACTATAAAACACTAACCAAAATAAAAAGCATTATGGGTATTTTTCCTTTTTTGTTTTTGTTTTTCAAGACAGGGTTTCTCTGTGTAGCCTTGGCTGTCCTGGAACTCCATCTGTAGACCAGGCTGGCCTTGAACTCTACCCGCCTCTGTCCACCAAGTGCTGGGATTAATGGCGTGTGCCACCAGGGCCTGTCTGAATCTGAGACTTTCTAACCTGCTAGTGACTTCACCGCAGCCTTGGTTCTCCTACAATCATTGATCTGCATTCTCCAAGCGCAGCTGATGCCATATGACACCAACAGACCGAACGGGAAGCACCTGGCTAGACCTCCAGAGACCACCGGCTAGGAGTCACGCTGCTGCTTCACTTCCCGCACAAGGGTTAAAGGAAGCAAACGCGTTTAAGATGTTCCTGCACCCATTTCTCAGCATGGATCAAATGAGTATAGCTTTGGACTGTACTGCGTTATCATGCTTGATTTTAAAAATTGCTATTAGTCTTCTTAACTTGAATTCCATTTAAAAAATCAATCAAATTCAGTTTGGGATGAGGACAGGATTTCCAACTGTTTCTGAAATGCATTCATGTCATTTTTGTGTGTATTTGTGCAACATATCATTCTGAGCATTGGTAAATACAAAAGCAAAGTCTCAGCCGACTCTGATAGAACCACTTCTTAAGGTCCTGCAGGGTCAGACATCCAGTCAGGATTTATTCTTCTGTAATGGGGCCCAGCACCTTCACCTCACTACTGTGCAGTCTGCACTCAGCACCAACAAATGGTAAATGTGAACACCAAAGAATTGGCTCTAACCTAAGTCTACTTATGATTTGTTTCCAGCCAATGTTTAGACGGTCTAGATATTTTATATAACTATGTTCTAGGGGGAAGGGCATATAAAAATTTCTTGGAGCAAAGCAGATTCATAAGAGGAAACATTTCAGAAACTCATAGTAGCAGGACAGAGACAACGCTTTGGACCCTGGTCCTACTGGCTCCTGTTGGCTTTCTCTTCTTCCATCTGAACAATCACTGAACACTTGAATATTTACTAGCTGTACGAAGAAAGCTATGTTACAGAAGAGATTCAATGGTCAAGCAGCTAGAGAGGGCTTTTTCTTCATTTTTAGAGAAATCAGAGAGAGGGAGGGGGTCAAGGAAAGGTGGGGAAAGGGAGGGAGGCTGTTACAATTTAAGCAAAGCTCCAAGTCCCAGGTTTTTTAAAAGCTGAGCATGTCTGTTTGGTGGGATGCAGAAATCCCCAAGGAAATGGATCCATAGGCCACTGGCTACAACTTAGCATTAATTGGTCAATCTTACTGCCACCAGAATATGCATGCTCTCGTTTTTTAAATATTTAAGCAAGCATTTGAATATTTTTTCCTTCTTTTACAGAAACAATTTGAGTTAGTATTACAAAGGAACAGGCAAAATTGGTCTGAACACTTAAATGCATAGGCAAGTGAAGACCTGGGAGGCACAGTGAGCCTGGGGTCCTGGAGATACAGTGACCCTGGGGTCAGGAGATACAGTGACCCTGGGGTCCGGGAGATACAGTGAGCCTGGGGTCAGGGAGATACAGTGATCCTGGGGTCAGGATATACAGTGAGCCTGGGGTCAGGAGATACAGTGAACCTGGGGTCAGGAGATACAGTGAACCTGGGGTAGAGGAGATAAAGTGACACTGGGGTCCAGGAGATACAGTGAGCCTGGGGTCAGGAGAAACAGTGATCCTGGGGTCAGGAGATACAGTGACCCTGGGGTCAGGAGATACAGTGACCCTGGGGTCAGAATATACAGTGAGCCTGGGGTCCGGGAGATACAGTGACCTGGGACCTGGGCCTGTGAGAGGCCTTGCTTCTAAATGTAGAGTTGGTTGCTTCCCTGTACTCCCTGTCTCAAGAAGATTGTGCACCTGGTGACCCCTATGCCACTTAGCTCATTGCTTGTGATTCTGAATTTCTTAATGATATGATTTTAACATGTCAGGCAACCCTTTGAGAACCTATTTATATCATACAGCAATGCTAGCTAATGACATACATCATTTAAAAAGAATTTATAGCCACTGACCCTCGCAAACTTCTTCAAACACAAGTTCCATTCTGGGCTTCTTTTGGAATTAAAATTGATAAAATTAAGAATAAAAGCATTTACTACACTCTGCAAGCAATGCTTCAGGATCAAAAGTAGCACCTTATCACCCACCTAAAGGAAACACTGCAATACGCTTCAGCTCCATTTATTTTGGTCTGGGGTTATTAGAGACATATTAAACTTTAACTGAAAATATATTTACTTGAGCTAAGCTAACACATCACCTTTTCCTTTTATTACGAAGATCGGCTTCCTGCCATGCTGGTAGAAGCAGAGGTTAATAACAAAAGTAAAAGGTAATTAAGTATGGATATTTAAAATAAATGGGATTCAGAAACGTGCGGCACGCCTGATTGTTGGACTAGAATTAGGCAGCTCATCTGCATATGACTGATGGGGATGACTCTGAAGGAACAATTAAAATGGCAACTGGCAACTTCATCAAGACAACACTCTGTAATTCTCCACTGGGCATTGGCAGCAAGGCCTGTGACTTGGTCCTGTCTGCTTATGGTTGTGGCAACAAAGAAGTCTGTTCTTAATTTGTGCGCTAGAGCTCGGCTCTGGTGCTATGCCTGGGAAAACTTCCCTGGTCTCCCAGCCCCCTAACTCGCTCTGGGTTATCATCTGCCTCGCTGTTGCCAGGAGTCCATGGGACCAAAGTAGTGGCCACTTGTTTCAGGCTATTCTTCCTCCAGGCCCCGATTTGCATAACTTTATTGTTTTGTGGAGTCTAAAGAATTTACTGCCCAGGCACCTGCCAGTGTTTCTGTATTTAAGGAACTGTCAGCAGTTTCTATTTTGTGGTTTTAAGTTTTCTACAAAAATTCACTCTGTGTTGAATTTTGGCATGTGTTATAGGGTTACAAACCAAAAGCAAGTTATTTTTAGAAGATGGGAGGGAGCAGAGGGGAAGCAGTTTCTTTCTTTTTTGCTTGAGGTATTTAAGTGTAAAATAAAATCCAGGAGTTTGTGGTTACGGAAGGAATCTGAGGCATTAATTCTTTTTCATTTTTTTCTGAAATTTGAAGATTTTTCAACCCATTAGCCTACAGTGCAGACTAATGTCTTGTAAGAGTGTGGAAAATATTAAAATTATATGTTCATTTACGGGCAAGATATGTTGTGTACACATTAATTTTAATAATGAAACACCAATGTGAGTAAAACAATCCACTTACCAAAGATTAGACTAGAACCAACCACCAGATTCAAACCTATCTGAGTTTTGTCTAAAGTGTGCACCCCCCCATGCTCCCTGCCTACACAAAGAGCGTCACTCACTGCACTGGGCAGTCAGGGATATTCCAAGTCATGTTTCTATGGAAGGCTTATCTCTGAAAAGGATCTTCAAAATCTAAATCTTTTTTCTGGATGCATAAAAATGGATAGGATTATTTAAAATTTTCCAAAATAATATTGAAAATTGTTGTCTTCCCTAAACATGAAGGTGTGTAGGTCTGGTTGGTTTTCACAGCTTCACATGATCTTCATACACGAAAAAAGACACACACACTGAGTCTCAGGCACTAAAATAGCCCGACTTTTAAAAAGTATCTTGTATGTAACACACATACTATTTCCAATGCAAACACGCTCTCGCTGGCTCAGCTGAGAATTAACTCATTGCTCACACACTTCTCAAGCACTTTGGGGGGCTTGACACGAACAAGGAAAGCTGGGCTAGAAAGCTCAAACAATATCAGGTAAGGAGAACATTTTAAAAAATATTTTACTCTTATTTATTTTTAAATTATACTTTTATTATTTGAGAATTTCATACATCCACATACTTAATGTATTTCATCAGATGCTGACTCCCAACCCTTCCTCTCCAACTGACCCCCATCCCCAGATTTCTTTTTCCTGCCGTCTTCATCTGCTTTGTTTTTCAGTACACTGAATCAACACAGTGTTTGCCTGTGTGTGTGCAGAGAGAGCTACAGGACCATCAGTTAGAGAGTGGGAACCCTCTTCCAGATCACATTCTTAAAGAAAACTGATTCTTGATGGACCAGCAGCCAGCCATTGCCAATAGTTCATCAGTTAGGGGCTAGACTTCATGAGAACCCTCCACCCATGCTGGAATTCTAGCTTACTTGACCTGGTTCAGGTCATAGGATGCAGCCACAGCTACTGATTTCCTGTGTGCACTGGTACTGCCATGGCCGGCAAACACAGCTTCACCGCAGATGTCCAGGGTCTCCGGGTCTTGAGATCTTTCTGCCCTGTAATGACCCCTAAGCCTTGAAAGAAGAGGATGTGGCGAAACACAGCCCTCATTCAGAGTCTCTCATTCCCTGTATGCTGACCAGTCATGGACCTCTGTCTTAACCACAATGCATTGCAAGCAAAGTTTCTCTGATGAAGGCTGACAGATAAACGCATTTAAGATAATAAAAGTTAGAGCTTAAGGGGGACAGTTTATTGCTAGGTCCACTGGGTAGATAACAGCATGCATATAAAAAATGATAAAGGGAAGTTTTCAGAAAACAGAACCTAAGAACACTATCAACGTGAAGTATATTCTGGCCTATAGGCTGAGGAAGACAGTTCCTCCAAAACGGGTACTGTCTTATAGAAACAGGAGTATTAGACCAATGTCACCCAACGTGTGACCCTGGAGTGGACTTGAGCCCGCAGTCTCTGAGTGACCTAATTCTAATCTGATTCACCGCCTCGGCACTGGGTCCGTTTCCACAAGAATCCCAAATATCCATTTAAAATTGAAAAAGGGCCATGTACCAATGTATCTGAATGTTGATATACATATTCACATCTTACAGGTTTAGATCATGGAAACGTTGCTCTGTATGAGGGATAACCCTAATATGCTAACCAAATGTTGGTTTTCATTCCTAAGCTCCAGGCCCAGGACCTGCAAGTCCAGTCTCAATACCTCTCAGGCCCTTTTAATTAAACACCTGAGGAAAGGCAAAAGCACCCTGGGATGGCCCTGGCCAGCAGCCACTTCTCCTATTAGCAATCTTAAGTTACATTGAGTGTTCTCTCCAGTTTCCATAAGAACTAAACTTCAAAGGGAAATATAGCCATAACTCACTTTTTTGTGACTTCATTTTATTTTAATGAACATCAAAAAAAAGCTAAACCACAGGTTTCTAAACAATCCCTTATCCCCACTCTGATGTCTCCTGGTCATAATTATGGCTTGAATACATATTTTTACACAGTTGTAGATTTTTCCCATTTGCTGGCTACCAATTGCTGAAAGGTAGCTCAGAACACGCTAACCCAAAAGCACTAAATGAATATTATTTTACTGACTTTGCAGAGATGAAAAAGGAAATAACTATTAACAGAAGATTACAATAAGCAACAAGTTGCTTACTAATTAAAAGCAAGAAGCATGGCAAGTTTAGTGTTAGTTAGGAAACAAAATTATTTCTGAGAGACTTGGACACTTTTTTTCCTGTTTATCTAAGTTGACAGTGTAGGCTCTTTGAGATTACCTTTAATTTTCTGGTTATTAATAATTCTAATTAGCTTTTCCATATTTATGCAATGGTATAAAAACAAGTTCCTCAGAAATGTGTTTTCTTTCAGCTTTCCTTGCTTCTCAGGTATAAAAATTAGCACCCTAAGAAGTGCCAGCAGGTCCAGTTTGAGTCTATAATTATTCTAACTGCTGTAACAATTCAGATTTGGGCTGAGCATTAGGCTCACTCAAATGCAGCTACCATATCGGTAGACTGGAAATGCCAAATGTTAGCAGTTGGGTACGGTTTAAAGCAATGTTTACCGGAAAGGATAGTCTCAGTAACACATCAGCCTATATCTTATGTTATTTAAATACTGATGTAAAGTAAGAAAAACACAATTTAGGTTATCAGATTAAATCTAATTTAAAGTCATAACTGCTTTTCATAATAAGTTTATTTCCATAAAATATAGTATTTATGTATATTCAACTTCCCAGGTTACCCAAATAAAGAAAAGTAAAGTAGATACACAGTGGGCAATCTAGAACAGTTCTGGTCTAAACCAGTGCAAGCCAGGCCTGGTGGAACTCACCTATGATTTCGGCCACTTGGGAATTCTTAAAATCTGCAATGGTAAACTGAACCAGATAAGATTAATGTTATAAAAGGGACAATAATTAATGCCAATGTTCTGCTCATAACGTCACTAGGGAAAATTACACAGCATGTTTTTGTTTTATCCATTCCTTTGTGTATTGGATACAGGGGGTTTTTCTCCCCAAAGTTGTCAGCAGAAGACATACAGGCAACTCACATTTCCACTCCGTTTTGTCTTAACCTGGACCTCTCTGCAGGACAACTGCTCACGGGCTACTTTAATTCTTTCTGTTGCTTTAATGCAGACAGAGGGTGCAAAATGCATTGTGGCTGATTCATGTCTTAAGCATGAACGAGTTTAGTTCTCCAATCTGATATACAATAATGTAGCTTATGAAGGTAATAGAAACAGAAAAACATTTATTAATAAAGCTATTGGCTTTATTCATCAGAAAAGGAACCTGTACTGTTTGAAATCTGAGATTAAGACAAGATGTAGTGCCTTCCTCTGGTGACAGCATCCTGCGCCATTTACTGCTGTCTACTGCATCACAATACGTCAGGAAATATGATAGCGGCTTTAGAGACCTCTGTCTTTTTTCTCTCCGCTAACCCTGCTGTTGCCTTATAAACCTGTTCGCAGGCCCTGCTCACAGCTTTCTCCTCTGATACACTCCTCTAAGAAACCTTCATACCAAAGCTTATCCAGCAGCAAGGGTCATTAGCTGCACCTATTCTATACACTATCTTTAAACAAATCTGTGCAAAGTAAACTTTTCAATATGAAACCAAACCTATCACTAGGTATTAAGGGCTGCAGTGTAGCAAAATCTAATATAGTCTCATTATGTAAACCTTGTACCTAGAAGTCAATTTCATCAACAAATTACAGCTAAATACTCCATCATATTAATACTAAATAACCTGAAGGTTAGCCCTCACATACACACACAAGCACGCACACACACATACACGTACATACACGCACACACACATACACATTCACACATACACACACATACATACACACTCACACATACACCCACATACATACACACACACATCACACATATACACACCACACACATATACACACCTACACAAACACACACACATACACACACACATACATACACACTCACACATACACACACACTCACATACACAAACCACACACCAGCAACTCTGTACTAGTTTAGAATCATAAAAGTTATGTGCAATGTCCTTTCCTTCAAATCCAAGGCAACGTCTCTCCTGTGCCCAGTCTGTGATGATGATAAAGAAACCAGCTGAGCCATCTGAACCATAATGCTTACGTTAGAGCCGTGCTGAGAATATGCTTACACCCCCCCCACACACACACACTTGGATTACGCTGCTTCACAGGTGAACAGTGCTCACTGATAAATGACACTGCTGTTCAAGCTACTGTCAGAACACAGCTCAAAGCAGAGCATCTTGCAAGCTGTCCACTGCTCTCTCCTAAATTCTGTTTAGTACCATTTGCCTATATTATGGAGAGTCGGGCGTATGTCACAAGGCATGGACAGAGGTCACAGGACAACTCTGTCCAGTCAGTTTTCACTTATATGTGGGTTTGGGTCCTCAGGCTTATGTGGCAGGCATGCACTTTGCCCACAGATCCTCCTTCATGGCACAAGATAGCCATTTCTTGTACTACAAATCTAAAAGGAATTTCCACTTAAGAGAGGCAGAAAATAAAATTCACTAACTTTAAATGTCAAGGAGCTCTTTGAAAATGAGGCTAATACATATTGAAAAATAGAAATATTTCAATGTCTGCCCTACTTTTTCTGTAAGTACCAAGTGAAATATTCACAGATATTTTTAAAAAAAAGTTGCAACTCTCCAATTTAAAAGGAATGAGTATCGAAATTTCTGCAGTTCTCCTGCGCACTGGGGTGCATCCTCTCGGCCCCTACTATATAATTTTGTTGACTTGGTTTGTCCAGAAACAACTTTATGAAGCAATTATACACACACTATCTAAATCAAAACAAGATGAGCCAGCCCTTGAAAGGACAGTCAGACACACTCCTCCAGAACTAATACTTGCCAATTATGAACAAAATTGAACAGCCACTTCTAATCTAACTTTACTCTTGCAGTTTTACAAGCGCACAGATGAATTGTTTCTCAAAGGTAACACAATGACTCTGGCTAAATTGAGCAATTCAGCAACGTGCAGACACATCGCCTGTTTAGAATGCACTCTTTGGTAGTGAGTTTATCCTTTTCCTATGAGCCATATTTTCTTTTCAAACAGTATGTGGTACATTTATAGCATTTAAGACACAAATCAGAGCTGGGTGTGGAATTTCACACCTGTGATCCTAGCACAAGGGAAGCTGGACAGGAGGTTCACACCTGCAATCCCAGCAAAAGGGAAGCAGGGCAGGAGAGTCACACCTGTAATCCCTGCACAAGGGAAGCTGGGCAGGAGAGTCACACCCACAATCCCAGCACAAGGGAAGCTGGGCAGGAGAGTCACACTTGCAATCCCAGCACAAAGGAAGCAGGGCAGGATGTTCACACCTGCAATCCAGCACAAGGGAAGCAGGGCAGGAGGATCACACCTGCAATCCCAGCACAAGGGAATCAGGGCAGGAAGTTCACACCTGCAATCCCAGCACAAGGGAAGCTTGGCAGGAGAGTCACACCTGTAATCCCTGCACAAGGGAAGCTGGGCAGGAGGTTCACGCCTGCAATCCCAGCACAAGGGAAGCTTGGCAGAGGGTTCACACCTGCAATCCCTGCACAAGGGAAGCTTGGCAGAGGGTTCACACCTGCAATCCCTGCACAAGGGAAGCTGGGTAGGAGAGTCACACCTGTAGTCCCAGCACAAGGGAAGCAGGGCAGGAGAATCACACCTGCAATCCCAGCACAAGGAAAGTAGGGCAGGAAGATTGCCATGAATCCCAGATTAGCCTACCTGGGCAATAGAAAGAGACCCAGCTGCCACAATGGCAACAGAAAATCCAGAGATGAGGCAGTATAGAAACAGCTAAGACAGAGAGACCAATGATTACCAACGAGGATTAGGCTTTGGACTGGAAGGTTTCTGGAAGATGGCATATTAGAGAGGGGTGGAGTAAAGAATAAGGTGGAAGGAAGGAACCAGGGAAGGTCTGTGCCAATGCCAAGAACCACTTCCCTTCCCACCACCATCAGGACTCAAGTCACATCTGACTCAAGCAATTCCAAAGCTATAGATGTCCCTAACTCCTACCAAAGTTTGCAGGCCATGAGATGTGGATAGAGAAAATATTTGGATAACATGGAATTGCCTGTGCTACAAAACATGCAATTTCTCTGGTTCAGCTTGAGACAAATGTTTGTCAATGCCAGTTTTTGCCTTAATGATCTCAGCTCTCCTCCCCTCCCAAACATGTGTTAAATCAATATGCCTAGAAAGGGGTAACTGAAAACTTTCTACGCATATATCACAGGATTCCCCAAGATCATTTAGTTAACCATTGGAGAACCAAGGGGCCATCCATGTCCCCACAATACCAGGTGCTAATTCGTAGTCTTGAGGGGTAACGGGAAGAATGAAAACCAACCTAGCTGCACACTCAGAACCCACCAAAATGGACCTTCTTCTTCCTCATGTACACCAGGGAACAATACAGCAATAAAACTGACCCAGCAGAAAGGAGCACAGGGAGTTCCATGGATTGGTGGCTGTCTTTTTTCTTTTTCTTTCTTTCTTTTTCTTTCTTTCTTTTTTTTGAGTAAATCTGAAGTTTTCCAAATTCACCATTCCTCTGCTGGTGATTAGTTGATGTTCCTGACAGTAAGGGACTCTTGGAAGAGCCACCAGTCCTGCAACAAAACCTCTTTGGGGGTTAGGGGGGAGACAGTGCAGAGGGTCTACACCCATAGACATAATTACTGTCCTGAAATACAAGAACGCTACCACTCACAGTGAAGCCCCCCCGTTAGCTGGTAGTTTTAGTAAGATTTCCAAGCCTATGAAGCGCCCACGAGCTGATTTAACAAGGTCAGCCACAGAGCTGATGGGGTCAGAGCAAAAGCATGGTCTGATCAACCCAAATCAGTCTCATAAGCTAATAAAGGGAACTGGTTGGTGACTTCCATGAGTAGTTTTGACAGTGAAAGCCACTGGACAGGGGGCTGCATCTGAAAGGCCTGAAGACCTTTGCCTTGGAGGTAAGACAATGAGTCTTCTGAAGCCAGGTCATCTACCCAGGGCTTTTAAGCTTAACCAGCATGGGCTGGCTGAGAAGGAAAACCATTCACTCCCTTGATAATGAGTTCCTAAGGTTATGATTTCGCTTTTAAAAACTGATCATCAACAGCGAAATCCTGCTACAACATAATGAAAGGAGACTGTATGTGTAAAAAATAAAATTGCTCGGTTTGGGTCCCAAGAGAAAGAAAACAAAATATTGGGAAGGTCGAGATGGTGTGCCCATGTTAGCAGAGCTATTTCTGCAAAACGTTGTAAGAAACTTGAGATCTCTCAACTATGATCTGATAACTCCTCAGGGCTCTAGCTGGCAAGAACTTCCTCATGTGCCCTCCAGAGCTGGAGGCGTTAAAGTATGTATGGAGGAACAGAGTCCAGAGGCCTTTTAAAAATCAGATTTTCTACCTTTTTGCCAGAGTTAAACTACAAGCACCAAACCGGTGAGTTTTAAATAAAGAATTAAATTTAGCAACACATTTACAATGGTGATTCCAGTAATCGTGGCAACTCATAAAAGTTACACTTGGGAAGAATAAGCAGATTTGTTCGGTTTATTTTTAAATTTTATAGGCATCAACAAATAGCATAGTTTCCAAATATTTTATTTGATGTGTTTTTTTCTCTTAATCTGGCTGAGAATCCACTTAAAACATTCACGAGTTTCCATTTTATTGGTTGCTAGATGAGTTTTTATTTGTGGATACATTCTGCCTACTTTTAAACTGTCATTCTGGCTTTTCTGGTTTATGGTTATGTGCATAAATATAAAAAGAAGGAACCGAGAGGCAATTTTCAAAGTTTTACTGAAGCCCAAACTGCTGTGCACCAGCAGCAGCGATTCCTCACGCCACTAATCAATATCGATAAGGAAAGACCAAAATGGCAAACATATACCGTGTCTTTGTTTCAATTCCGACACTTTCAGAAGTATTGTTTGTTTGTATATTATGTGGGTGTGCCATGGGAAACCCCAAGGGAGCCACAGTGCATGTGTGGAGGTCAGAGGTCAACCCTGTGAACTTGGTCTCTCTCCTTCCAGGTTCCATGGATCCAACGCCAACCATCGGCTTTACCTGCCAGGCCGTCTGGCTGGCCTCTGCCCTGCATCTGGGAAATGAAAGGAAAAGGCTCTGATTGATGGCTGCACTAACGGTCACTCAAAAGATGATGCCGCCGTGCTCTGTAAGTCCTGGGCATACAGATGCCAAGCAGGGTGGTCTGCAATGGGCCTGACCTCCTGCATGTCTAGAATCTTCCCTGCAGTGAGGCCACTACTGCTGATCCAAGAGTAGGCTTCAGGTAGCAAAAGTCCACAGCACACACGCGCTGAACCAGGCTTGACTTTCAATATTGCAACCCTCAGCACCCTGTGATGGAAGTCTATTATCCCCACCTATTCCACAAGGAACTAGCAAGAGGGAGAGAATTTATCAACTAGAAAAGGCTGAACCCAAGTATGAGCTGTGGTCTCCTTGAAACCAAAGCCCTGGCCTGTCGACACTCATTCACTGCCTTCTTCTGTCAAGAAAATAACCCATTATTACCAGAAAGAGCTACTTACAACCAAGCCACTTATTCAGGAGGGATGCGTTCAAGTCAGCCATAAAGCAGGCTAAAAGTCTGGGTGATTAGAGCCCGCTCCCATATAATTCTTTTTCTATGAATGTGGTAGGAGCTGAAAATTCTAAATATTTCTGCCATCTCCACAGGTGAGGCTGGGAGTCAGTGACTCTGTTCGTTTGCTGTGCTGAGTAGGTAACTCACAGCCGTAAATGCCTCTCGTAATCCCCCTGTTCCTGGAAGTGGCCCACTAGAGGTGTGGCTGATCACACGTGTGCCGAGAGAAACTAATTCACCATTTTTTAGGGGCTGGCCGCGTACCTGCGGTTTCTGATTGGGTTCAAGCACACAAACCGTGTGTTTCCATTAGCACCTTGTTCTGCGCCACAATCCTTTGCCGTCCTGTCTCATTTCACGCAGGGCTGCAATCTCCAACACGCGACAGCGTGACAGAGCTTCATATGGAAAAGCTTCATTGGAAACTTCCTAAGAAGCAAGGGACTCAGGGTGAAAGGGCCTCTGGGGTGTTTCTGCTCACTCTTTGGTGCTGTTCTGAAAGCAGGAACATGCAGTCAGAATGGAAACAAGGGAGGCACAGCCTGAGAACACCACCCTGCTCTCTTCTGTCTGCAGCAGGCTCCGCCCATCCATTCCCACGTTGACACATTGTTAATTTAACATGTCTATTTCAAAGGACTTTTACTCTGATGCAGGATGGAGTGGAATGCCATCGGCTAGACTCAGTAGAACTTGCAGCCTGAACAGTCAACTCGGAGGTGACTGAGACCCTTCACCCGCCTTGGCATTGCGTGAAGCAGCCGTGGCGTTGGTAGTTATCAGAGAATGGATTTGGCAGCAAGGCAGCTTCCCCTGGTGAAAAGTGAAGCAAGCGCCAAAGCTTCCTTTAAGAAAGAAATGCGAGAGTCACGGGTTCAACCTTGCCGTCTGTGGGAAAAGATTCCATACTCCTTCAAAGTTTATCCTCTCATGGCGTCAGAAACTATTTTAAGACCCGTGTTTCTGTTTGTATGGTGCTGGGTGCCTATCACCCAGTTCTCATAAGGCTGGGGCAAACAGATCTTAACTCCAATGCCGTGTTACATAGCAAAAGCCTGCCTTAAATTCACAGTCACATTCACCACACATCAATTCAACCTGCTAATTTCAGAAATGTCTATCGAACATTGAGAAAGAAAATGCTCCGAGATCACAGGTTTTCTTTTTGGAAGAATAATTGGAAAACTATAGGCTTTTCTGGCATCAATAAAGACAGTCTGAAGGGAACAAGGACATGAACAGGAATGCTTAAGTCTGGATACGTCTATAAAACTGTCTTATTCTACACTGGCAATCTGCAGCACAAACTTGGGTACAATGATCTCCTTCCCAGTGGGACGCCAATGAGGCTTGCGTTTCTTAATTTTTATGCCCACATTTATTATCCATCACTTACTACAGTAAGCTCAAAGTTATCAGGGAAAACGGCCTGACATTCCAACAGGTAAGAGCCCTTGATGGTAGAGGCAGTTCCCCAATGGTTTCGTGGAGCATTTGCATCTCTGGATGTGGTCTTTAGACCCCTGGCATCTTCTGAGAACTTCTGGGAAAGGTGTAGCTCAGGTTGCTTCCTGGACAGGTGGATGGCAGTCTGCATTTGAACAAGGTTCCCACAGGGACTTCACAGTTTGAGAAACATCACCCTCAGGGCTGTGTGTCTAGGCACTCTATGCAGGCTTTTAAATTCAATCTTCACAACAACACTGCAAGTAAGATATTGTCTAATTTGTCATTAGCCCTTTATGCCTGAGGAAACAATGTAACAAGTTTCCAAAGTTCACATAAGGAGCTGGTAATGTAGCTCAGTAGGAAAGCCCTTTAATAGCCCTTCCAAGACCCTGGGTACAGTCTTTAGAATCAACACATAAACACACACAGATACACACAGGCAAACCAGAACACACACACACACACACACACACACACACACACACACAGGTCATGCAAGCAAAAAACAACAGGCTCAAATCCAAGTGTCTCACACCTAACAACCCTAAGCACTTGCCTCTGCTGCCTTGACACACGAGATAGTCAGAGCACAGCACCAAGCGTCAGAGTCTGCGTAAGTCAGGGCTTTATCCAACCAATCTGTATTTCAAGAAAGAGCCTCGCTGTGGCTTTATTTACAGTAGCCAGAAACTGGAAATAACCTACATGTCCCTCACATGAAGAATGGATTTTAAAAGAATGTGGTGCACTTACACAGTGGAGTATTGTTCAGCTGTTGGAAGAAAAGACATCACAACATTTGCAGGCAAATGGGTGGAACTAGAAAAGATCATCCTGAGTGAGCTAACCCAGACCCAGGAAGACAAGTGTGCGGTGAATTCCCGTACATACAGACAGTAGCTGGTAAGTAAAGGATAAACACACTAGTGAAGTGTGATAACACTGGGTTGTGATGTAGACACTGCCATGTATTCCAGAACATGAAGATCTCCTTTCCGGCAACACCGCCTTTCCCGCCCTGTGCTCTTCTCTCCTGATCTCACTTTCTAACCTGAGTTTCTATAGTACTGTCACCAGGGAACTAACTGTCCAACATGATTTCGCAAAGAAAAAGGTTTGCCCTGTAAGGAAGGAGAATGGGAGGATGGTTTAAAAAAGAATAAACATGGTTTTAAAGGTAGAATCCCTGACTTGCAGGCCTGCCACCTGGTTAAATTTAGAAAAGTGTTGATTCTGTCCACTTAGATTAACTTTAATTTTATATATAATCAAATCTCAGATTCCAATTAACCATTGTAGAACTCTGAAATCCATATGAAAAATATATCAAATAGTTCTCTATAAAATTTTCCAAGTGAAGATGACAGCCATTCAACTGGATTTGCTGTTTATTTTCTATTGTGCCACAAAAGTCTCCAACATAACAGGAGAAATTGAGGCCCGGTAGCAAGCGAAATGCAGGACCCGTGGCTGAGCTAACAAAGCAAGCACACCATTCTCCTTCTCATTAAGGGTGTGATATTATTCCAGTGGTCCATAAAATATTCAAGAGTATCATTTTTAAATTAAATTGTTGGCATGTGTAATAATTTTCTGCCTAACACATCATACATTATAAAGGCATTTGCATATATTAAAATCAAAATAATCCAAAGTTTGCTCCCATTGACAAGGCTCTCCAGCCTCCGTCCCCGAGGCTGGCTAACCTGACTCACAGGCTGTAGCCTCTTCCCTCAACGTTTAACAAGGGGAAATGAAGCATGTGCTTGGGCCTGTACCTTAATAACTCAGAGTGTTAGGTCATAAATCTCCCGACCGGGAAGTGTCCCATTCTAAAACCACTTCCCAGAGAGCCGGCATCAGTCAGTTCCTGTCAGAGTGTTTGCCGCAGAGCAGCAACTGTGACTGTAGCTGGGCCAGCGAAACAGATGATCAGCTGACTTAGCCGCCAATTCCCATCAACTCCCCCACGTGACTGTGCTAGCCTATTTTCCATATGATGGACAATCAGCAACACTGGATACATTTTTCCTGAAGTAAAAACATGTTTAACAGATGCATGAGGAACAGAAAACACCCATGGTGAAGAACTGTTTTCTCTGTATCACCAGGACAACTACCTCCAAAGGACGGGACAAAGAAATAATACTACACAGGTCTCACACCGAGGACCCCAAAGCTCCGTGGATGATAAGAACACAGAACGGCTGACAGCTAGGCTTCCTAAGCTCTGTGGACAGGAACAGGGATCTGAAAAGCTTTGGTGGCTGTGGAGAACAAAGCAGACGGACTTTTTACAGCACAAAACAGTTTTCTCCTTGAGAAACACACTATCAAAGCCGCTAATCAACCCATTAAACTGTTAGCAAATTGCATTTTTGAACCCTTTAAAGGGGTCCACTTTAGTCTTCCAAGAAAAGATTGCCTAAGGCAAGATCCAAAGATTTCTTGCCATGATTACTGTTCTGAAGCTAAAAATAGCTGTCCGAGAAAATTGACATCAAGCACCTTCCTGTCAAACATCTGACCTAATTCAACACACTCATCTCAATCAATCCTGCCTAAACATTTGCTTCCAGGCTGCAAAGCTTCACCTCAGAATAAGAGGCCTCACGGAGGACCTATGATTTGAACACCATTTGCATCTAAAATATCCAGGTGTGTAAAATACTAGAAACCACTTAACGCCTGCTAACAGAAAGCCTGTTGGGTTAATTTTATGAAATCCATACAGGGAAATATTATATAGCTGTGCAGAGGACCTCTGAGAAACAGAAGAAGAGGAAGAGGAAGAGGAAGAGGAAGAAGAAGAAGAAGAAAAGGCATAAAAATGATGAGTTGTAATGCATTAATATTTGCACATACTCTCACAGACACACAAAGTGCCATATTCTGGAAGACCACATAAGAATGCAGAAAGGGTGATGACTTCTGAGGAGACAGCAACAGGCAAGGCAAGGTGCTGGAGACCCAGTAAATCTGTGTCATTGCTCTCCTGCTCTGAGTTCCTTATCTGTATATCTAATACACATTTCAAGTCAACTGAACAGTACTAGGGAAGGAAGGAATGCTGCTGGTGCTGTTATTAATGTATAGCCATGCTTGCTGTCCTTCACACCAGTGCTGTGCCCAGAGGCGTGTATACCCCCAGGCCACAGCTATCCTTCACACTGAGCTCTGTGCCCAGGGAGGCGTGTATACCCCCAGGCCACAGCTCCTTCCCACCCTCCCCTCACAGCCTAGAAGTGTCCCATTACAAAGATGGAGTTTTAATGTTGAACGTGAAGCTTTTCCTCAATTGTTTCCTGAGCTGCTTTAAGTAGATTTTCCATGGCAGTGCCAAATGGGGGCTTTGAGGACAAATGCCATTTCCCTTCCAAATTCATCTCCATTGTCCCCTTTACAAAAACCGTCTCTGAAAACAAGAGATATAGTTGTA
This sequence comes from Ellobius talpinus, assembly GCA_001685095.1. Taxonomy (NCBI): domain Eukaryota; kingdom Metazoa; phylum Chordata; class Mammalia; order Rodentia; family Cricetidae; genus Ellobius; species Ellobius talpinus. Next base: position 5,757 of record LOJH01014136.1, on the reverse strand, counting down.
TAACAGCTTCTCTATAGTCGGTGTCCAGGCTACCTCCTCCGATCTCACCTCCCGGTCCCCAGGCCTTCCAGAAAGAAACTCAGAGAGCTGCAGCACTACCCCTGAACGTAGACAAAGAGTTCACCAGTTTTGATTGGTATCTAAAGGTTCTGATCCAGCAAGACAGAGCACACAGCAAAAGCCCACAGAAGCCGTGGTAGAGTCTGAAAGCTGGACTGGCCAGTTACTTATGAATGTGGATGCCCTTTCTGTGCACAGGTCCATGTGGGCAGAATGATGCCACCTGTCTGTGACAGGCTCATTCTGCAGCTTCCATTCAGAAAGCAGATGTGGGATGAAAACCAGCTGCTAAATTCCGAACGTTCTTTTCATTGGAAAAAAAAACATTAAAAAACTGAAGAGAAATAGAAAAGAAAATATAAATTATAAGACATCATATAAGCAGATCTGTGGTTTCCCCCCACTCATATGGAATACCTATGCAAGGGAAGAATGTATCATTTTCACTAGGGATCATATTAAAAAATTAAAAGCCTTTGTTATAAATTAACTCTGAGGATAAAATGTATTAATTCAATGTAAATTTAACTGCACTTAATACACTGTCTGGAACTAAGCATCTTCTCAAAGCATTAAGTGCATAATTCTGGTTATAATAACATTAATCAATTGGTATCTTTGTCTCCATCAAGCCTCCCCAGAAGTAAATGAACAAAATCAATATGTAATTAATATAAAAATATGATACTAAAATGCAGAACTTATTAAAGCTTACTTAATGATATAAAAATACTTACAGATATTCATTGTCAGAATTTACTTAAGAATTTTCTTTTAAACACCAGAAAGAGATAAATACAGTAGAATCTCATAACAAGGTTAGGTAGTAGACACTGAGGCTTGGTGTACTTCACAGTATGGAATGTGATTCAAATTCTCTCCCTCTCTCCTTCCCTCCTTCTCTCCCTCCCTCCTTCTCTCTCCTTCCCTCCTTCTCTCCCTCCCTCCATCTCTCTCCTTCCCTCCTTCCCTCCTCTCCCTCCCTCCATCTCTCTCCCTCCCTCCATCTCTCTCCTTCCCTCCTTCCCTCCTTCTCTCCCTCCCTCCATCTCTCTCCTTCCCTCCTTCTCTCCCTCTCTTTCATTCTCTCCCTCTTTCTCCCTCTCCCTCCCTCTCCCCCACCCACTCTCCCTCCCTCCCCTTCCCTCCCCATGTCTCATGTGTGTGTGTGTGTGTGTGTGAGAGAGAGAGAGAGAGAGAGAGAATAGGGGGCTTACATATGTTACTAAAAGACCTTGAGAAAACATCAATTTCCCTTCCCTCTGGTTCTACATTTGCAAAGAGCCCAGTTTGCGTTCTGAGTTCTCTGTCTGACCTGAGGGAAATGCCAGCACTGGACAAGGGGTCACTCTGAGGGCTGGCTGTGCCCAGTGAGAAGAAAAATTCCTAAAGCTGAGTATATATTTATCATTTTTATGCCAGCATCCTGCTGTAATTAGGAATGCAAAGCTGGTACTCCTGGTCTAATCATCAATAGGCTGTTGCTGACACACAGCTATGATTTTGGTGTCACTCCTCAATGCCAGGCCAGTACATGACTAGAATAATGGAATACATCCTGACAATGGAATACATAAGCTCTTGGGCCATCTTGGGTCCTCCTCTCAATAAAGACCCACTCTGGTAGTTTAATCACAACCTGATGCAAAACAATGCCTGGGTAAAGCGCTCTCAAGGTTTCTGTAGTTAAAACATCCTGGAAACCATGTGCTGCAATTCCATCCAAGCCTCCCTCCTATGAAGAACGTGGGTGTGGTATTTACAAAGTCTCCCTATGGCCAAGACAGCTAACGGGGCCTCGCTAAAACCCATGTGATTTGTTCACCTACGTCTGATTCACAAGGTCTGGAAGACACATGTCTAGCCAGTTCCCATGAGCAGTTGTGCTGGGCTGTGCTGGCCTAAGGAAGCCATTGACCGGTTCTTCCGGTAGGGCCCTGCAGTACATCTGTGTAATGAGCAGAGAAAAAAGGCCAGGGTTTTGGTGGGGACTGTTTTGTTGCTGTTCCTTCATGATAAATTTGAAATAACTGAATCAATAAAAATGTATTCTAAATCATGGACATCGACGTGGCTGGGTCCAAGCCATGCCCTCACAGACTCTAAGTTTTGGTGGCTTTGCCACAGAATGAACCATGCAGCAGGGCCCGCGGAGGCTTGTAAAGTTTCATTGCAGCAGATCCTCCTAGAACTTCTTTAGGTTCTGTTTGCGTACAGAACAATAAGTGTTCCCTGTTTGGAAATAGTTCCCAAATGTTCCCTCTTGCTTAAATCACATGAAATCTTAGCATACACAACACACATATTGTAATCTCTGACTGAATGGAGGCCTTGCTCCTCTCGGGGAGAAAGGAAGGGTGTTATTTCAGGGAACAAGCGAGTACCTTTACCAATTCTTTTCTAAGTTGCAAAATACTGCAATAAAGTATTGCTCAAGTCAGACTGAAACAATTTTCCCATCTGTCAAAATATTTTAAATAGCATCAAGCTGGTATTACTTAGTCAAAACACTTCATCAGAGACAGAATCTAAATTTAAATAAGCAGTTCCTTGAGCTATGAAGGTGAGGAGAGCGAACTGTGGCTGAGTCCCTGCAGTTCTGTGGTTAACCTGCTAGGTCCCATTAAAGGGACCTCGGAGGAAATGGGTGTCAAGTCAAGAGTGGGTATACCCTGGGCAAAGGAAAACAAACCTTGCACAACGTGTTAACATGGCATTGTTCTGCAATTGACGCACTTCGGTTCTTCCCAAATGTCATAAAACATTCCAGCTTTACGAAGGTTCTGGTCAGCTCTGGTAAACTTTCAAGTACAAAGGAGAGGGTGGAAGGGCTGATTGATAGGCAGGACCAGAGATCACAGCAGCGCCTGCAGGAGCTGAGTTCGCGGTAATCCCGCACCAGCCATCTGACTGTGTGTGCTCCTGAAGCCTCCAGGTTTACAGAGACCTGAGTTCACAGAGCTGAGATCTGCCTTATATTGTGGCCCTGAGGATGGGATATCAGCCAGATGCTGGGAGGGTCCTGTTTCTGCCTTCATGCTCATCCAAAAACACTCACACTAATCCCCAGAATTTCAGTTTAAGAGACAGCATAATGAGGGAGTTAATAACTATCAATTTTGATACATGTGTATATTAAACATTATATGTGTATGTGTTTGTAATGAATACATAAGAATCCATACACTTTCAGGTTTTATATATTCTCTACTTATTTTGCTATGAACCTGTCTAAAGGTTAGCAGGACATCTTCTCTGGGTGGGACACACCTAACATGCCTGTATAAAGTACTAATTACCAACCACCTAGAGAAGATGTCAAAGCTTTCTTCAGCTTTTAAGACCATCCAAACCTAATACAGCGACATCTCTCATCATCTCCAGAGGGTCACAGGGTTTGAACCAATCCTGAACCTAGATCAGCACAACTAATCTTCAGAGAAACTGCTTTGGGCAAAGGACAGGGGCTAATGCAAAAATCTTTCAAGTCGTCGAAGCCTAGAGAGTGAGTAACTTCAGAGGGCTCAGTTGCAAATGGGACATGTCTACCACATGCCCTCCCCGAGGCCCAGGGGAGACCAAAGAGAGACTGTCTCTGGACATGACAGAGCCCCCACCCTCAACTAAGCTGCTATGGACAGTTGATGGCCTCTCAGGAAGGGAGAGTTCGTTCTCTTTAAGGCTTGGATCCAGGAATATGGACCACATTTCAGGGAACTGTCTCTCATCCAGGACGATATGGGCAGCACAAACTGGGTAATTTAAAAAAGAGATGATGAAGGTTGCAGGTGAGGTAGGAGGTGAACAGTAGGGTGACTATGATGGAAATGAATTGGATGCAATTCTCAAGCAATTAATGAAAATATTCATACATATAATATATTGTTAAAATCAAGTACTCTTTATGTTGAACAAGTCAAATAACAATTTAGGAGAAAGCATGATATTTAGAACAAATAAATTCTTAAAATCTTATGTAATTACATAATTAGAGTTCATAGTTAACTTTGCTGAGGTCTACATGTGTGAGGCCTATGTCTGTATATGCACATGTGTGCACCTGCACTAACACACAGAGGTCTACGGTCAACATCACTTTGCTGTTGTCTACATGTGTGTGGTCTGTCTGTGTATGCACATGTGTGCACTATCCCATGAATGACAAAGACACATGTAGGAGAGCACACATTCTTAAATATTATAACTTTAAACAAATTGCTTTAACATATGTTTATATTCCAAGGATTCTGACCATTTTAACAACATCACAGATATTTATCATCAGAGACTTCTTCATCCTATTTAAGAATTTTAGAGCCAAGGGCCACCCTGTGCTATGGTGGGATATCAGTCCACCGTGTGAAGATGTGTTGCTATGATTGGAGGAATAAAAAGCTGAATGGCCAACAGGTAGGCAGGAAGGGATCAGTGGGATTTCCAGGAAGAGAGAGGAAGAGGAGAAGGAATCCAGGAGCATGGGAGAAGCCAGCAAAACATGAAGAGGAAATGGGGTGCAAGGTGGAAACGAGGTCACACCCTATGGCAGAATGTAGACAAATGTAAATGGGTCAATTTAAGTTATAAGAGGTAGCAGGACAAGCCCAAACTAAATAAAAGCTTTCATAATTAATAGTAAGTCTCCATGCGGTTATTTGGGAGCTGGCTGGTGGTGCAGAGAAAGACTCATTACACTGCGCCCTTGCAGGCCGGCGGGGGTGATGTCAGAAACACTAGAAAGAACAACTGTGTGATGGGAAGGAAAAAAAGATAGAAAAACAGAGTGGTGTGCACACTATGGAGAGAGGTAGAACAGGAGACATGATGGTGGTGACGGGTAAGGGGTGAGAGGGAAGGCTGAGATCAGGCACTGCCCAGCAGGGTTGGCAGGATGGTATACAACAGCCTAGAGTTTATACAGAAACACACCAAAACAAAGCTGCCATTTTGTGGCAGGATCCCTCTGGCTCTGGGCAAAAACAGAGGCCTGAGATGGGGAAAGGTTAGCTTTCTGGAATGGACCTCCACGGAGGACTAGTGTGTTTGAGATGCCACCTGTGGCCACGTTAGTGTTGGTGGTGCGTGCTGCTGCCCCAGACTGTGATGAACCCTGAGATTCATGTGGACCTGTGCAGTCTGAGCCACTGCCTGATTCCTTGGTGATATCCTCAGGTTTAGCTGTTTCGGGGCACCAAGTTGAAGTGAGTGGCCTAGGCCCGCGGAGCTTGTGGCCCCTGCAGTCACTGAGGCCATGAGTGGACCAGTGGTCTTGATACAGCCAAGAGCCATATTGATATCTACGACCTACGTTACCACCTAAGACAATGCGGACCCCTGGGGTCTGGGCTGCTGCCTGAGGTCATGTTAACATAGGTGTGTGAGGGAGCCCGGTGGGCAGTCACACAGCGACCCTCCAATGCTGCAGGAGCAGGAAAGCTGTCCCTGCACCTCAGCAGCAGCTGCTTGGCAGCAGGCACAATACCCTGGGTGTGGGAGCGCTGGCTTTCCACATGGAAAGAGGACAGGGCTCACATTTCACTGGCCCACAGCACAGGGACGGTGACATGGAGAGCTGACCCCGCCCCATGCTGACCCACAGCACAGGAGGTGCCGGTGGCAGCATGGGCAATGGATAGCTGGCTCTGGCCTGATGTAGGAGGGTCATCTATCTATCTGTTACTTTCATTGGTTAATAAAGAA
>LOJH01014135.1:10533-22194 GCA_001685095.1 Ellobius talpinus | reverse complement strand
CTCTGTTAAGCCATTGGCAGAAAGCAACTTCTTTATTAACCAATGGCAATAAAACATATTCATAGCATACATCACCTTCCACATCATGCTTATAAAAATTATTTTCCAAACTGTACAACTGTTGAGTTAGTTCTCTAATGATGATAATTATTTCAAGAGATATAACCTGAAATAAAACTGAGAAATAAATAAAAGAAACACAAAACTACAAACATATCAGAAAAAGCATAGACTAAAAATTAAAAAGTTCCTTCCCACCATCTCAAGTGCCTTGTTGACAGAATTCCTATTGTGAAGGAGTGTTTCCTTCTCTAAGCCCTGAGTGCAGCAACCAATGAGTTGCTGTCCATATCATCTATGCAGAGTAAAACTTGGGATGTTGAGTCATTTTTGGTATCCTTGAACGTATTAGAAGTTCACAAGGACATTTTGATCCTGCAGGGCATGTCATGAGTGCAGATACACAGACTGAATGGTGCACATGAATGTCGACAATTGATACCGTGCATTAGGAGCTAGTTTATCTTCATGAAACCCTAGGCAAGTCACAAAAACTGAATTGATTCCTATGCCTGGGAGACAAGGGAAATGCAAAGAGATTTTTCTGGTGGTTGTTTCTAATGCCCAGAGGGACAGAACCATGGGAATGGATAATTGCTTCCAGAGGTGCTTCTCATTCAGAATGCATGACTGAATATAAACTCCCTAAACATTTGGAGTCAGTAAGATTATATAAAAGTGTACCTTGTGTCCATCATGGAGGAAGCATACAGAGATGATATAAAAGACCACAGAATTGGGGGATATGGTAGACAGAATGGCCAGGCAAGACACTGTAAGACTTGTAGCCTGGAGTGACTGCTTGGAACTTTTGGAATTGTAACATATGTCATGTGTGTCTGGATTATGTAAGCCCACAACAGGACACACAGTCCTATCTGGGATCACCAGTCTCTCATTTCCTTTTAGTATTTTTGCTTTTGTTTTTATTTTATTTTTTTTGCTGGGGTTATTTAGAAACTGAAAGTCTGATGTAGCCCAGACTAGCCCAGAACACCACTGAAGGGAAATGTTATGAATATGGAGACTTGGAGCTCAATTGTAGAAGCCTAACTAGAGTGCTGACATTGCAAAATTCAAGGACTAAGGCACACTGAGCAAACACTGCACAACTACTCCAGTCTACATTAGAAATATTTAATTCAATGTGATTATATGTGGTGACATTTTGTTTGTGATCTAGCAAATAAAGCTTACCTGAAGATCAGTGTGTGAAGCTGAGATGCTAGTTAGCGAAAGAGGCCAGACAGTGGTGGCACACACCTTAACTCCAGCATTTGGGAGACAAAGGTAGATGGATCTCTGAGTTCAATGCCACCCTGAGCTACACGAGACTGATCCAGTTTAAAAGAGAATCAGAGAAAAAGTGCCAGGTGGTAATGTCTCACGCCTTTAATTCCAGTATTTAGGAGTCACACACCTTTAATCCTGACACTAGGGAAGTGGAGACAGGAAGGGATATGACTGGCTGGGGAGAGGAGTATAAGGCAGGAGGAAACAGGAGCTCAAGGCATTCAGTCTGAGGAGCTGGTAAGACCCTATCCAGTCTGAGGAGTTCCTACAGCATCTACCTACTTGAATGCGAGGATGAGCTCCCTACCAACACTCCATAAGATGGTCAGAAAAAGTCTCCTAAAGGATTAAACCTTGGCCATCTCTGCTCTGAAGGACCTGCCTATGGCACTCTTTCCACCACTGTTCAAAGACACCTTCACTGGCCAACAGACAAACATCATGAGGGCAATGGTGGCAGGCTGGCCCTTCCCATGCCTTCCCGTTGGAGCCCTGATGAAGACTCCCAACCTGAAGATCTTGAAGGCTGTGCTGGGGGCCTGGATTTGCTAATTAACCAGAAGGATCAACCTAGCAGTTGGAAACTACAAGAGCTAGATTTGCGGGATGCCCAATATAACTTCTGGAATTTTGGGGCTGAAACAGAGAATAGTGTCTGCTCTCCAGATATCATCAGTGAGACCTGACCAGTGGTGCATGATCCCATACAAGGGGAAAAAACAGGTTGTGACTGTGTGGATGAACCTTTCCCTCGAGACCAGCCATCCCTGTAAATACCTAAAATACTTCTATTGGTGGGCCAATCAGAGAAAAGATGTGGTGTAGGTGATGTGTTCAAAGTTGGAGTTTGGGGCCACTCCTGTCTACAAACCCCTAGTGCTGCTAGAGGTATTTGAGCCGAGCTCTATAGAGGTATTGGCAGTAAATGCACTCTGGGACCTGAGAACTCTTGTGATGATAGCCCCTAGCCTGGGCCAGATGATTAACCTTCCAGAAAATCCTTCTCAATGGTTACAGAGATCATTTCCGAGGTATCAGAACTCAAGAAGATCCAGCATATCCAACTGAATCATGTCTACTTCCTGAATGAACGACTGGGAAGAGTACTCAGGTGTTTGGAGAGTCCCTTGGAGACCCTTGCAATCACTCATTTCACGCTATCAAATGCACACATGAGTTATCTGACCCAGTGACCAAGCATCCACAAGCTCAAACATCTGGACCTGAGTGGTGTAGCCTTTTTAAATTTAGATTATCTACGTCTGGGAAACCTGCTAGAAAGACTGACAGCTACTCTGCAGACATTACAACTGAAGGGCTGTACGATCATGGATTTCTAAATTAGTCCCCTCTTGCCGGCCCTGAGACAGTGCACCCAGCTCATTGAGGTCAATTTTCTGAAGAACTTCCTGTCTGTGGCCAGGTGTAAGAAGCTGCTGCCGCACACTGCAAAACTGACTCAGCTTACTTGGGAGATATACCCTGCCCCTGACAAGGTCTATTATGACATTGGTGATGTCCATCCAGACAGGTTTAGCCAGCACTGTAGTGAGCTTATGGAAACACTCAGGGCTATAAGACAGCCAAAAGAGGTCTACTTTGTGAGTAAGAGATGTCTAGATTGTCGGGAATTCTGTGTCTATAACGTGGGGACCGCACTATGTTCATGTTGGCAGTAAATGAGGAGGGATCACTGCTGGACCCTGAGAAGTGAAAGCCTGGACTCAAAAGACTCATTAGAGACACAAAACACTGATTCAAGCATTTTTGGATGTACTTGGGAAAGGAGATTGTTTCACTGGTTGTTTATATTTGAAGAAGAAAAATTGGCATGGAGAACTGGATGCTCATGTTCTGTTAACAGTACAGACCTGCCCTATTACATAAAAAGGGGTTTAAAACTTATAGGGATTCCATCCCAACACTTTCATAGTATGGCAGACCATAGGTAGAAGGAAGGACTTAAAATGAAAGGAAATTCCAAAAAGCAAAGGGAACTGGGTGAGGAGGGTCTCACAGTGTTCTGTTGCTAGAAGGAATCCATCTTCTGGTTGTTCACCTCACATAAGAATCGGTAGTAGATCTGCTTTGTGAAATAGTCGATTGACTGAACCATGAAGTGGCATTGGACTTAGAGTATTTGCACTGTTCTGTTGTGATTTGTCTTTTTCTTACTTGGGTAAAAACACAAGGTGAATATTACTCCCCCCACTGTCCTTAGCATTATGAGTTCCAATCATTTTCAATAAAGCAGTTTTGAATGAGAGCACACTGTAAAAAAAAGACTACAGAATTGTGTCTGAATGAAAGCAGTTGTCAAGTTCAAGACCCAAAATAACAAAAAAAATAAGAATATGTCATGAAAATTTTTTTCATCACACAAATAACTGTATGTAATTAATATATAATGATGTTAAATGTTATATAGGACCAGAAGAAAATGATAGTCAATGCCAAAACCTGGCTGCCAAGTATAATTACACAGATATAGAAATAAAGTGTAAATATTATGACTTTAGAGGGACACTTTTAATAGAGTCCCACTAAGGCAGTCACAGAATTCACAATCCCCACAGAACTAATCACAGAGTTCACAGTCTCCACAGCTGTGCCTTGTTTAACTGTAAAATTCAGTAAAACTCTCTGGGGTAAACAAGAAATCAGGAAACAAACTGTATATTGTAGCCAACCTGCAGTTTCAGCACTCTGGAAGGCTGAAACAGGAGGGCTGATACAAGCTTGATGCAGTCCCAGGCTACGTGCTGAGTTAGAATCAAGCTTAGATATCAGTTTATGACCTTATCATATACCACACAAATGCAAAAATTTCTGAAAATTATAATAACATTGAAATTTTGAAAAGGAAAAGGAAAGGATGTAAGTATATTATAAACACATTTTCTGGGTTAAGTATAAATCAACACACTGAAAGAGTTTTTAGAGCTCAAGGAAGTATGTTAAGAAAGGACAGATGCAGTTATATCCTATTTTAGTCATACCGTGCCAAGGACAAAGGGAAAATGTTATGGGCTCCCAGGCACAAAACTAAAAAAAACCTTGTGTGTAACAGATATTGGAGAACTATGTCTTACAGTTCTGAATGGGTCTAACAGGTTAGTGGCCAGGGACTATTTTAAATAACAGCCTTCTCACTCTGCTGAAAGCATGAACCTGACCAAAATCACAGTACTTATTGTCTGGGTCAGGTACAATATGACAGGGCCCAACAAAGGCCTCAACCCTGATTTCCCATTTTGGGCTATTAGCACAAAAGCCAGCAGTACACTAAGACCCAGCCATGAGCTGGCCTGCTTTTTTATTGAGCCACAGCTGATACAATAAAACTTTATATTTTAAAACAAATTTTCTTGTATATTAATCTATTTTTATATGGTAACAACAAACAATTAAGATGAACAGGAAAGTTACATGTCTAACTCAGGTGCAGTATCAAAGTAACAATTACAAATCTTTTCTGTCTGGGTAAAATACTTCCTGGTTAATTTTGGGCTGATGAAAACCTATCTAATCTAAGGGATTATGCTGAAGAAATGGAAATGTATTAGAGAGAAGTCATCAACCAGCATATAACATAAAATATCTTGGGAAAATTCTAACCAAACAAGTGAAAGAACTATATGATAAGAACTTTAAGTCTTTGAAGAAAAAAAACTGGAGAATACATCAGAAAATAGAAAGAACTTCCATGGTCTTGGATAGACAGGATTGGCACACTAAAAATGGTAGTCTTAACAAAAGCAAACTTCAATGCAATAACCATCAAAATTCCAGCACAATTCTTCACAGACCTCAAAAGGACAATCCTAAACTTCATATGGAAAAACAAAAACCCAGGATAGCCAAAACAATCTGGTCCAATAAAGGAAATTCTGGAGGTATCACCATCCCTGACTTCAAGCTCTAGTATAGAGCTATAGTAATGAAAATAGCTTGGTATTGGTACATCCCAAACAGGTGGAACAATGGAATCAAATCAAAGACCCTGATATCAACCCAGACACCTATGAACGTCTTCATTTTGACAAAGAAGCTAAAACAATAATGTGAAAAAAAGTATCTTTAACAAATGGTACCGGATGTCAACACATAGAAAAATGCAAATGGATCCATATCTATCTCCATGCACAAAACTCAAGTCCGAATAGATCAAAGACCTCACCATAAAAACAACCACACTGCACCTCATAGAAGAGAAAGTGGGAAGTAGCCTTGAATACATTGGCACAGGAGATCTAAAAATAACACCAGTAGTACAGACACTGAGAGCAGCAATTAATAATGTGACTGCCTGAAACTGGGAAGCATCTGAAAGCAAAGGACATGGTCAGCAAGACCAAATGGCAACCTATAGAATGGGGAAAAATCTTCACCAACCCCACATCAGACAGAGGACTGATGTCCAAATTACACAAAGAACTCTAGAAACTAGACATCAAAAGATCAAATAATCCAATTAAAAATGGGATACAGATATAAACAGAGAACTCTCAAAAGAGGAATATCAAATGGCTGAAAGACACTTAAAGAAATGCTCAACACCCTTATTCATCTGAGAAATGCAAATCAAAACAACTCTGAGAATCCATTTTACACCTGTCAGAATGGTTAGGATCAAAAACACAAATGATAGGTTATGTTGGAGAAGATGTGGAACAAGGTAAACACTTCTCCATTTCTGGTGGAAGTGCAATCTTGTACAACCATTTTGGAAATCAGTTTTGCTGTTTCTCAGAAAATTGGGAATCAATCTACCTCAAGATTCAGCAACACCACCCTTGAGTATTATACCCAATGAATGGTCACTGACACTCCAAGGACATATGCTCAGCTATGTTCATAGCAGCATTATTCATAATAGCCATAACCTGGAAAAAACCTATATGTCCCTCAACCAAAGAATAGATAAGGAAAATATGATACATTACAGAATGGAGTCCTATTCAGCTATAAAAGACAAGGACAACTTGAAATTTTCAGGAAAATGAACAGGACTAGAAAAAGCCATTCTGAATAAGGTAACCCAGAACCATAAAAATAATTATAATATGTATTCACTCATGAATAGATAATAGATGTAAAGCAAAGGACAACCAGCCTACAGGCCACATCCCCAGGGAACCTAGGTAACAAAGATGATATTGAGAGAGACATAAATGAATCTGCCTAGGAAGTAGAAAAAAGACAAGATCTCCTGAGAAAATCGTGAGCATGGAGGGCATGGGAGGAGGGTGGAAGGGAGGATGTAGGGTGAAAGGGGAATGGAGAAAGAATTTATAGCACATCCCTATTAAATTGAGAAGGATTTAGTAAAAAAATAAAGAAAATTGTTGAGAGTTTAGAAACTATGTAAATTTCATAGGGGAGTTCAATAATATGGGACATTTTCCAATAAACTATTTAACCATTAAGACATTGTAGAGTATTTTTAAGGTATTATACATTTTTTCATAAAATGGGCTTTATAAGCATTTATCTCTAAAAATTTAAATTTTAATCAAAATGGTATTTGGATATACAAATAATTTTATATGACTAAATATGCTTTTTAAAATGTTGCATTGTGAGTAACTACTTGCTATTGAAATTTATTTTTGGAAAAGCAAAATTAACTTTCTAGTGGAGTTAACAAAAGAAAAAAGATAACCAACATAAATTTTGTTAAACAAATTTCATTTTAGATGTAAATATAAAATTCTGTATATTTTTTCTTTTTAGAGATGGTAACTCAGCAGCCAAAATGACTATACAGATTAAAGATACTTGCCATCGAGTCTGGTGGTCAGAGTGCTGTCTCTCACATGGTGGCTCAATATGTGCATGGGAATACACATGCAAGAAATTAGCAAATGCTCAAAACATTAAAAGAGATTGTAACTCAATATTCCATGCTTCAAGCTTGTACATATGAATATTCAAAATTATTGCAGTCATCCATGCACAAGCAAGTGCTTAAAATAATCAAATGAGTTATTTTCTTTACCCATAAGCAAAATTAGCTCTATGAGTTTATCAATTACACTCTTTTTTTGGCAAACAAAATGTTCTTAAATAAAAAGAGGAAAAATGGAAAAGAGTTTTAGTGTCTTTAAACAAAATCAATGTCCTTAAATAAACAAGTCATACAAGAAAAATTTAAAGTTACTTAAAAATAGTTAATAAAATGGGTGGCACACCACAGCAATGAAATAGCAGGAATCAATACACTGCTCAATACTAACTCTGAATAGTAATGGTCTCATTTCCCTAGTAGAAAGACAAGGACTAACCCAAAAAACACACCTAACCATCAAGGACAGACATCACCTTAGAGTAAAAGAATGGAAAAGAATATCCCAAACAAATGGAAACAAGAAGGCTGTCCATATAGCTCCTTTAGCCACTGACAAAAGAGACTTCAATCTAACCTATTCAGAAGAGATCAAGAAGGATACAACATACTAATCACAGAAAAACACAGTCCACCAAGATGATATTATAATTCTAAACAGTTATGTATGAAATATAAGAACAACAAATTTCATAAAAGAAAGAATACTACAGTGCAAATCACATAATGACTCAGACACAGTGAGGGTGAAGGTCTTAAATGTACCACTCTTGGCAACTGACAGGTCAAATACACAAAATTTAAAGAGAGAAAAACAGAGTTAAATAACATCATAAATCAAAGGGGCCCGAGAGACACCTACAGATTATTCCACTCAAACACTTTAGAAAGAGTATACTGTTTTCTAAGCAGCCGATGGAACTTTCCCATAGATTGACCATGTATTAGGAGATGAGGAAAGCCTTGGCATAGAGAGGAAAGTTGAAGTAACACCTCACACCCTACTGGACCCCAAATGAGCTAAACCTGGGTATCAACAGCAGTAGATAGAGCAGGAAATTATAAACTCATGAAGATTGAACAACTCACTACTGAATGCAAATTGAATCATGACAAAAGTTAAGAAGAAATTAAAAATGTTTTATAATTGAATTAAACTGAAAAAAATCCAAACCTATGGGGCAAGGTGAAAGAAGTTCTAAGAGGCAAGTACCTATCACTAAAACAAGCTGCTGAGATCTCAGATTAGTAATTTAAAGACATGTAAAAGCTCTAGAAAACAAGAAGAAACAATATCAATAAAGAGTACACAAGAAGAAATAATGAAACTCAGGGCTGAAATCAATAAAATAGAAAGAAAAATGCTTTAAGCTTGTTTTTTTATGATATCAAAACTCACTCATATTCTAGAATTAGTTTTTTATCATGGCTATGGCCTTGAAAGAACATTTGGTTTGACCTTATCCTAATCTTCTTTATTTTGTGACTGAAATCTTGGAGTGGAATTCATATTAATAACTGAAAACCATGGCAGAGAGTTTGACACAATCTAAGACTGCTGTTCCTAACATAAGGCCCTTAAACATGGAACGTGCTATGTTGTCCCTTTGGCAGCTCTGTGAACTTAGAGAGTCTTATAGGTTCCACAGATGTTGATATGTGGATGCTTCAATTCTTTTTAAGAATGCAAACTACCACTCATATTCAGAGAGCCTACTTTGTTTCCATGCTGGTGATAGTCAGACCAGGACTTATCGTGGGTTCATGAACTGGTTTTTGGAGCCCATTCCCTATGGTGGGATACCATGCTCAGCCTTGATCCTACCTCAATTTGATATGCAGGACTTTGTTGACTCTCAAAGGAAGACCTTACCTGCTCTGAGTAGTGGATGGAGTTGAGAAGGGAGAGGTGGGGGACAGGAGTAGGGGATGGAGGGGGAACTGGGGTTGGTATGTAAAATAAAAAAACTTTTAAAATAATAAAATAATATAAACTAAATCACCTATAGAAAATAAACTCCAATACAATAAGTAAAAAATAGAAAAAAAATCTAAGAACATTGAGTATGAGTGACTAGCGCTAGGTCAGTCTGGACTTAAGTGTTGTTCAAATTAGTGTAGGAGTAGTAGAAGTTTCTATTTAAAGATTTTATTATTTAAACCTCTACAGAACACACTTTATATGGCAAATACTTGAGACACACTAGTGTGAGAGGTATAAAAGATGTCCATCCCCATAAAGCTTTTATCCTAACCGGACATGAGAAGGAATTTGAATTTAGCATATCCTTCTACTGCATATTAGTCTGTTTGACTGAACTTTGAAATAAATACTCTAAGAAAGGTCAGAGCTACTGTGGGTGGGCTCCTGTGAGATAAAAAGAACTGCTTTCTACTGGAATCTTTAACACATTTTATTTTATGTCTACATTTAACAGGATCTTGACTTTTAAGCAAGCACATCAAGAATCATAGCTACAAGGCATAAATAACTAGTAGGGGTTTATTTAAAGAAAAACATCCATATATAAATTAATGTGGATCAAATGAAAAAAGAGTTGACTTTTTAAAGATGTATTTCTATTAACTTTAGAAGATTTAATATCTTTGAAATGTATGGGACAAGGATATTCAGTATTTCTTGAATACTGCACTCTTCACATTCCATTCAGAAAACTTATTTCAGATGATTCCAAGAGTAACTGGTAAATTGTAACCCTTTCTAAGATGAACTTATAATACAGCCTATATTCAAACAGGACAAAACTTTTACTAGAGCCCCATTTCCTTGAACTGTAGATGGAAGTTTCTGTCCTGCCTGATCCCACAGCTGTTCATTTCCAAAGAAACACAGACAGATTTATATTAATTACAAACTGTTTGAAATAATCTTTGTACATTAGAAAACCTAACATCACTACAAGTTTGACTATTATAAATGACTATCTATTCTGTATTCTGAATTATACTTTACATTTTTAAATGAGCTGCATAAACACAATACCTTAAACAAGAGTTATACACAGTGTAACAAAATTGACCTTAAATTTATTTCAAAAAACCAAGATCCATACCAATGCAAAGTGTTCATCTTTATATCATATCTCCCTTTAAATGAAAACAAAAATTTATAAACAATCATTTTGGGAATTTGAAAATTGTTTTCTCCAAGCTATTTCCTGCTGTTTGTTGGGTGAAGTGTTTTTGGGGTTTATGGAGACCTTTCAGGGGGTCTCCTTCTATCAAACCACATTAGTCTGAAAGGAATCCACAGGTTCTCATTTTTGTGGAAACAAAAGCAGAACCTCTTTTCCAAAGTAACTTATCCTTAGACTCAAATTTTGAAGTCCAGATACCTTTATGTTGGTTTAACTTAGCAGTCTCCAGGATAAAATGTATCTTTGCAGTCAAAAACTTCAAAGAAAACACAGTAATATGCATAATCCAGATGCTTTGTGTATTTTCCATCTTTATGTGGCTTAGTTTTCTTTACCCCTTTAATCTATGACTGTCTGTACTCTTTCAAATTACTTTTACTGTCTCTTTAAAGATTTTACTTATTTTTATAAATGTCTATACTCTTTTTCCTTTCTCTCCCAAGCCTACGTACATTTTTAAACACACTGTGTCTTTGTCAGAGTTTTTTTTTTATTGTCAGAATCTCACTTTATTGTGTATCTGTAATCATTTTCTGGCTAAGAGTACCTTTTTTCTTTTGAATTGCTAAGTGGGCATGGCTAGGACCAACTCTTTGACCCTGTCTGGTTGCTTTTCCCATTCCAATATGGCAGAGGCATGTTCACCACTTCTGTAAACCATGGTCACCATCCCAGCTCCAGGGACACAGCAGGTCTATGTCACCATTAAGCAACTACTTGCATGCTGTTCACAAACCCCATTTAAATGCTCCATAACTGTACCAGCACAAACCAGAAAACTGGTTCTTAAAGAAGTCACTCAGTTTTTGCTGTTAAACTGCTAAAGCTGAGTCAAGAAGACTTCTGGTAAAGGATCCACACCTCTGCTTGCCTCTAGCAATCAGAGCTCACCCAAGAAAATATTGCTACAAAGAAGCCATGCTTAGCTCTGTTCTTTTGTGACTAACTTTCCTTTCCAAGCTCTCTCAGGTTTTTTTGTGAATGCAGTTGCCCCAGATTGGATTGTAAATGGAGACTGCTCACTTGTTTCCCAACTGCTCAAACCTGAATAATCACACAGAAACTGTATTAATCACAACACTGTTTGGCTGATTAGTTCAGGCTTCTTATGAACTAACTCCTACATCTTAAATTAATCCATTTCCATTAACCTGTATATTGGCACAAAGCTGTGGCTTCCTGGTAAGAATCTGGTATCTGTCTTCTTTGGCAGCTGCATGATGTCTCTTTGACTCTGCTTACTCTATCTCTATCTATCTATCTTTCTATCTATCATCTATCTATCTATCTATCTATCTATCT